>VZTZ01010936.1:277413-352132 GCA_013400955.1 Drymodes brunneopygia | reverse complement strand
AAGGATATAAACTGGAGGTAATTAAAAAAAGTAAGATTGAATCCCCTGTTACTCTTTGAAAAGTGGAACTTTTATATATTTGGCTTTCCTATTCCCCTTTGCCCTCACAGCTCCAGCCTTGCTAAGAGACCCTCAGGATGAGGACAATTCCCTGGGTTCAGTTCAGCTCCAAGTCCCAAATGAGTTGGCTTTTTGTTCCGTTTCTTCTATTCTGAATCAATCACAAATACTCTGAGTGATCACTTAATCAGAGGCTCCTTTGCAGTTTCAAAGGATTATCTTCCAGATTTAGCATGTTTCCAAATAATTTCCCACTCTTTTGTTCTTGGTGCTGGGTCATCTGCCAGCTTTGTCAGCCAGGATGAAATGTGGTCAGCGGACTCCAGGCATTTTCATCCAAAACTTTCCGATAATTACAAAGTAATAAGTAGATGATTTTCACATCCTTGGAGAGTTAACTTTGTGCAATTGCTGGCCAGGCTTTTTGATGCAACAAATTCAGAAAAGCAAAGAAAGTTTCCGCATGCTGAGGAAGGAAGATCTCTCTCTAGTTTTTGATGGCTAACAGTGTTGAATAAGAACCGTGTCTGACAAGCATTCAGATACAACAGTCACGTACAAGCTACATGTTGTTCAGTTTGTAACTCTACAAATCAAAACTCTGAAAAAGCTGCTAACAGCTGTCCAGATTTTATTCAGCAGTAAAGTTGGAAGATGAGGATGTAATTTAATGGCAAACCCCTTTCTTAGCAGCTTGAGGGCTCCCTTTTGAATTGGATCCTGGAAATAGTTGTTCTGGCCCTAGTAAGGCTTAAAGATAGGCCAAAACATAAGGAAATAAGAAATAAGGGGTTGAATTGAAATCAAATCTTAGATCCAAGCTCCCTGAATTGGGGGATTGTTTGGAATCGGATCCAAACTGTATGTCTTGAGTCCATTGGTGATAAGAAAAATAGTCACTAGCTATTAGTTATAACAGAAAACAACCCTGTTTGTTAAATGACTGAGTTCTCAATACACTGAGAAACCACTGTTTCATGTGAATTTATCCAAGTTATTGAAACACAGTTTTGTGTACTGTGCACTGACCTTTGAAGCAACATACCCCAATTTACCCATTACCATGGAGCACTTGCAGCCCAAAGGACCAACAGCATCCTGGGCTGCCTCAGGAGGAGTGTGGCCAGCAGGGAGAGGGAGGTGATGCTGCCTCTTCACTCCACCCTGGTGAGACCCTGCCTGGAGTGTTCAGCTCTGGGACCCACACCATGAGAAGGACATGGACCCGATGGAGCAGGTCCAGAGTGGTCCACAAAGTTGCTCAGAGGGCTTGGTCACCTCTCCCATGAAAACAAGTTGAGAGAGCTGGGCTAGTTCAGCCTGGAGAAGACTCCAGGGAGACCTCATTGTGGCCTTTCAGTACCTTAAAGAAGCTTATAAAAAGGAGGGAGAGAGACTTTTTTTTATATGGGTAGATAATGACAGGACAAGGGGAAATGGTTTTAAACCGAAAGAGGGTAAATTTAGATTAAATGTTAGGAAAAAATTTATTACTCAAAGAGCAGTGTAACATTGGCACAAGTTGCCCAGAGAATCTGTAGATGCCCCATCCCTGTTCAAAGCCAGGCTGGATGGGGCTCTGAGCACTTGATCTAGTGAAAGGTAGCCCTGCCCATGTCAAGGGGGTTGGAATTAGATCATCTGTAAGGTCCTTTCCAACTCAAACCATTCTATTATTCTATGGTGGTTCACTATCGACTTGGATAGTTGTTTTTTAATACCTAATTTTAACCCTTGAGTTGTGATCTGAAAGTCTTAAATCCATGAAGGAAAGCTCCACAGTGGTCCACGAGCCTAGTATAACTTAGTAAGAGCTGATTGAAGGTGGCTAAGGACTTTGAACAAAGTTCCTTTGCAAGACTNAAGGATATAAACTGGAGGTAATTAAAAAAAGTAAGATTGAATCCCCTGTTACTCTTTGAAAAGTGGAACTTTTATATATTTGGCTTTCCTATTCCCCTTTGCCCTCACAGCTCCAGCCTTGCTAAGAGACCCTCAGGATGAGGACAATTCCCTGGGTTCAGTTCAGCTCCAAGTCCCAAATGAGTTGGCTTTTTGTTCCGTTTCTTCTATTCTGAATCAATCACAAATACTCTGAGTGATCACTTAATCAGAGGCTCCTTTGCAGTTTCAAAGGATTATCTTCCAGATTTAGCATGTTTCCAAATAATTTCCCACTCTTTTGTTCTTGGTGCTGGGTCATCTGCCAGCTTTGTCAGCCAGGATGAAATGTGGTCAGCGGACTCCAGGCATTTTCATCCAAAACTTTCCGATAATTACAAAGTAATAAGTAGATGATTTTCACATCCTTGGAGAGTTAACTTTGTGCAATTGCTGGCCAGGCTTTTTGATGCAACAAATTCAGAAAAGCAAAGAAAGTTTCCGCATGCTGAGGAAGGAAGATCTCTCTCTAGTTTTTGATGGCTAACAGTGTTGAATAAGAACCGTGTCTGACAAGCATTCAGATACAACAGTCACGTACAAGCTACATGTTGTTCAGTTTGTAACTCTACAAATCAAAACTCTGAAAAAGCTGCTAACAGCTGTCCAGATTTTATTCAGCAGTAAAGTTGGAAGATGAGGATGTAATTTAATGGCAAACCCCTTTCTTAGCAGCTTGAGGGCTCCCTTTTGAATTGGATCCTGGAAATAGTTGTTCTGGCCCTAGTAAGGCTTAAAGATAGGCCAAAACATAAGGAAATAAGAAATAAGGGGTTGAATTGAAATCAAATCTTAGATCCAAGCTCCCTGAATTGGGGGATTGTTTGGAATCGGATCCAAACTGTATGTCTTGAGTCCATTGGTGATAAGAAAAATAGTCACTAGCTATTAGTTATAACAGAAAACAACCCTGTTTGTTAAATGACTGAGTTCTCAATACACTGAGAAACCACTGTTTCATGTGAATTTATCCAAGTTATTGAAACACAGTTTTGTGTACTGTGCACTGACCTTTGAAGCAACATACCCCAATTTACCCATTACCATGGAGCACTTGCAGCCCAAAGGACCAACAGCATCCTGGGCTGCCTCAGGAGGAGTGTGGCCAGCAGGGAGAGGGAGGTGATGCTGCCTCTTCACTCCACCCTGGTGAGACCCTGCCTGGAGTGTTCAGCTCTGGGACCCACACCATGAGAAGGACATGGACCCGATGGAGCAGGTCCAGAGTGGTCCACAAAGTTGCTCAGAGGGCTTGGTCACCTCTCCCATGAAAACAAGTTGAGAGAGCTGGGCTAGTTCAGCCTGGAGAAGACTCCAGGGAGACCTCATTGTGGCCTTTCAGTACCTTAAAGAAGCTTATAAAAAGGAGGGAGAGAGACTTTTTTTTATATGGGTAGATAATGACAGGACAAGGGGAAATGGTTTTAAACCGAAAGAGGGTAAATTTAGATTAAATGTTAGGAAAAAATTTATTACTCAAAGAGCAGTGTAACATTGGCACAAGTTGCCCAGAGAATCTGTAGATGCCCCATCCCTGTTCAAAGCCAGGCTGGATGGGGCTCTGAGCACTTGATCTAGTGAAAGGTAGCCCTGCCCATGTCAAGGGGGTTGGAATTAGATCATCTGTAAGGTCCTTTCCAACTCAAACCATTCTATTATTCTATGGTGGTTCACTATCGACTTGGATAGTTGTTTTTTAATACCTAATTTTAACCCTTGAGTTGTGATCTGAAAGTCTTAAATCCATGAAGGAAAGCTCCACAGTGGTCCACGAGCCTAGTATAACTTAGTAAGAGCTGATTGAAGGTGGCTAAGGACTTTGAACAAAGTTCCTTTGCAAGACTTTTAATCAACTTCAAAGTATTTGGGGTTAGTCCCTCTTTTCCTGGTGAACTAAGGTGACAGAGCCATTAATAACATGGGGTGTTGCTGCATGTAAGGGACAGAAATGGCCTTGAAAGAAAATGATAGCATGTACGCAGATGGGCAGGGTGCTTGGACAGACTCTGTGAAGCTTTTATTTTTTCTGATACTCCTCAGTAGAAGAAAACCAGGGATAAGTACATCCAGTTCAGGCTCCTAACAAAGCTTGTCAGCCTGTTTGTGCAGAGGGGCCCTGTTCTGCCATTCTGATTTCTTAGACAGGGTTTCCTAGCCTTGGTTGAGTAAACATGCCAGAGGTAAATGAAACTGCAGCATTTTTTGTGCTGAATTTGGAGTTGTTCCCTTATGTGATGATATCCAGGTAGTCCCATTTGTCCTATTTGAAAACCACTGCTCTGTCAGGTTGGGGGGAAACTGGAACCAGGAAGGACCTCCCATGCCTGTTCTCATGCAAATCCTTGGTACAAAGCAGTTTTCTGTATGCTGTCTCAGCACTTGATACACTTAAGTATATCATCCTAACTTTAAAAGTCATAAAAATAGCTGTGCTGAGAACATGCCAAAGGGCCTCCAGCTAAATACCCTATTTTTAATGGTGTCCAAGTGCATACTCAGGGAAGATCAGGAACAGGACAAACACACATGATATTCTGCCCAAGGCAGTCTTTTAACACACAGCTATTTCCCCTGAGACACGAGCCTTCTGTGGATAGTCTAATTAGTAACCCTCAATGGATCTTTCCCAAGTAAATAATTTCCATTGAGCCTTTGTAAACTTCTTGCATTGCCAGGGAATCACAGAAATCAGTTACCTGTTGTGTAAGCAACCATGTCCCCTGAATTGTCTGCCTTCTTCAGAGAGAAGAGATATCTGTTATGTCAGGTTGGAGCAGTATTTTGGGAGTTGTTGTCAGGAAAACAGTCTGAAACTCACTGATTCCACTTTTGCAGATGCAGGAAAGAGTGGATGTAGCTCCACATCAAGAGCACTCTCAGTTCAGAGGGTGGGACATTGCAGCATGTCCCATTGCATGGAAATGGAGTCTGTTAGATATAACAGATGAAGTGTGGAGTGAAAGGCATTGGAGGGGATGGGTTCTGGCAATATAAAAATTTGCATTCGGTTTTTAATTGCTTTCCTTGAGTTTTCCAACTCTTTTTCCATTTCTATTCACAAGACTCCTTAAAAATGAAATCATAACTTTTCTGCTTGCCCTAGCCAATATCATATGTGTTCAATGGCACTGAAGGCTGGACCCAGATCTACTGGTTGATAATTAAATGCTAGTAAGAAAGCAACCTTTACCAGCCTTGGCAGCTTCCATTTTATAATTGCTGGTTGGAGGAGCTGACACAGCAGAGCTTAGAAAACAATAAACCATGTGTCCTCTTAGCAGGAAGGAGTGGTCTTATTTTTACAGTGCATCTTAAATTGCCAATTTTAATACCCTACAAGGCTTAGGAGGAAAACTGAGACATGAATAACTGAGAGTGGAAAAAAACTAAAGCCAGGAGAAGATGACATTTGAGAGAGACATAGGTGATGTATGCAAAGACTTACACTGTGAAATTAAACACAGGGAGATTTAAGTGAGAAATTTTGAAAAGCTTTTAACTCTGTGATCAATTAAAAACCAGAATTGTTTACCAAGGAGGTCACTGTCAGAGAAGTGTTCAGGAAAAAAAGCTTAAACACTGAAACCTGCTTGAAGCAGATAACGAAGGGTGTTGTGAAAAACCACCTCTGCTCACCTGCATCCTCCTGTCTTGCTGTTGTTAAGAAGCTGCTTTCTGCAAGTAAAAGAGAACACAGAATATCTAAAGAAGATTACACAAAGCTCCTATAAGCTACCTGGGTAATTCCCTGGCACCTCATCCCACTAAGGGCCCCTTCAAAGAAAGGACTAGTGTCTATTTGTAGAAGACTGTGTGCTTTCAGCATTGGGTGATGATCCCATTCAGGAAGGGATATGTTGTTATTCTTGATGGTTGTGCTCTGGTCTGTAGAAGGTGTCCTTCATCTCCAGGGACTCAGAGGTTAACCCTTCTCTAAGGGTTCTAGGTTAATGATGGACATTTTTGAAATACTGGGCTGGATTTTTGCTAGTGTGAATTGTCAGTGTTCAACAAAGCCAGGAGGATTTCCAGCAGATTGACAGCAGATTTGACAGTTGTCCCCAGCAACTGCCTTGGGGTTCAGTGGTGACAGGCTCAGTGGTGACTCTTGGGCCCTCCTGTGAAGAAGTATTTTAAATTCTCCCAATTCATCTTCTTCCCCAGAGCTAGACTTTAAAAGGTAAGGCTAATTTTCAGCCAGGAGGCTGACTGAAGCTAAGGCACTTGTAAGCCAGAAAGGAAAAAGGAGAAGAACAATCAAATCAGGCTTCTGGTCAATGTAGAGAAAGATTAATTATGAAAACTGAAAACTTGTGTAATAAAACGTGTTTGAGCATGGAAGTTTTTTCACCTGAACACTGAAGTGTTTTCCCAGCACACAGCTGTCCATATCCCCAAGAAAATGTGAAAATCAGAAGGGCTGAAGTTGACAGTTACCATATGCTTTATGTAAATAAAGCAGAGGAGAATTGGGTCTTTTCAGTTAAAATATTTCTCTGGCCGAGATCATGGGAGTTGCCAGGACTTGGTGCCAAATTCAGTAAGCCACTCTAAGAATGTGATGACTATATTCTTCAACCACTTACACTCCTGTAATAACAATATTTGATTAAAAGACAATTAAGTTACTGAAGTGTCAGCTCAATTAAAATAAGAGAATGAAAATATTTTTTCAGAATTCATGAGTATCAATTCTGCAAAGAAAATTCTGAAATAGATGGTGAAGAGGAGGAGGACACTTGCAGACAAGAAAAAGATCTGATTGCAGTCTCTTTATTATTGTTATTAACTGCATTTTATCTAGCCTGAATGAACTTTTAGTTCATTAACATCAGTCAATCTTCAAGTACATTTTTATTATTAGAATGGAGTTTGAAACTGTCCTGTATGTAACTGTGTGTTTGGTTTGAATCAGCAGTTTACAGTTTGTACAGAAGTAACATTTGCAATACCAAGTCCTAGAGGAATTTGCCAAGACAACAATGTTATTTCATTTGAGCAGTCAAAAAAAAAAATCAAAAAAATTAAAAACATCTGTATTTTCTCAAGGGAGACATGGATTATTGCTTACAATGGTGTGGGCCGGAATGTGCCTCTTTCAGCTGGATGAATCCATGTGCCCTTGCCAAGAAAGTTTTACATTTCCCATTTTTCCTCAGCTGCTGTTTCCAGCCTTGGCACGGTATCTACTTATTATATTTATTTCTTGGATGTGCTGGTTCCAGCTTTGTCATTTACCACATTTCTGTATTTGTCTCCCTACCTCCCTGTCTGACATCATTCAAGTGAGATCAGGGTGGGAAAAAACCCACAACTTGGAGAGTCTAGTCAGGTATAATAGAAAAAATAAGAGCTTACGTAGTGAGAAAAATGATAGACAGTTGGCTAGTTATGACCTGGATTGTTCTCCAGGAGTTTTGCCATTGTTTTCAATGAGATCAGGACTGGGCACTTGGCTGCAGTGAGAAGTGGACTTGAGCCATGTGGTTTTTCATCCAGACTTTTCCAAAACTCAGGAGTGTTTAAATCTGGCATCCCCTTGATGAGAACATGCAATGCTCGTTTGTACGTGCACAAGTTGATTTTGAACATCCCATGTAGGCAGAGCCCTGGCTTTAACATTCCTCTGCAGAAGAATTGTGATCATCTTTAGATTTTGAACAAGATGCACAATATTGCCACCTCCTTGTGTCTTCCTTTTCCAGCTGTGCTTGTCCCATGCAAGGGCCGGAGACAGTGTGGCTCACTGTGGTGCTTTTACAAAGCTTTAAATATCCAGCTGTTATATAAAAAAGTTGGTGCTTAATTTATTTTCAGGAAGACAATTCCCTGCTTAAGCTAATTTCATGAAGCTGCTCCTGTATAGCTTGTATTCAAAGGCAAGAGTCAAGACTCAAGGCTATTCTGTTAGTTGCTTCAGATTCAGAGCAATGTTCTCTAATCCAATAGTTATTCTTGATCTTGGCCCTTTTATAATAGTGATTTGATTTATTCAAATCACTGAGAAAAATCTGTGAGACTGGCAAATTGCATTTCTTTATTCCCTGATTCAGTTTCTTTGGTTTTTAATAGAGAAAATGAAAAGAAAACAAGCCTGAGAATTGATATATGGTGTACACCACAGACTCTTTGGGCGGGCAACATGAATCAGGCACACACGCCTCAGATATAAATCACTCTGCACCACAGGGACATTAAGGCTCTTGGTACAAATGTACGTGTTGGGAAATTGTTCTGCAAATGCTACATGTACATGTGCAGTAGCTAATTTGCAAATCTGAAAAACCTGGCTTGTTTACATCGTCTCTGAAGTAACCCAGGGTGCCTGGGCCGTGTTGGGAAAATGCTCTGCCAAATGAAGCCTTAAAAAAAAAAAAATTCTTGTAGCACAAAATGTCCCAACCTGATAAACTGTTTATTTAATTCTGAGTTTATTTTTAGCACTCATGAATTATTGAGACATATTTTCTCTCTCAGGGTGGAGCAGGGGATTCTCGGTGTGGGCAAGAGAGGCTGAGTGCTGGCACCCCTTCAGTCTCCAGTGCAGGGCACTGGGGAGCGTTTCCATGTGCTGAGTGTGCAGTACAGAGATCTTTGCTCAGTCTCTAGAGGCTGTTAAGCTCAAAGAAACTGAGCTTTCAGCTTGAGTTCTTGTGACAAATCACGTAAGCTCCAATGATCTTGCTTTCATCCCTCATAAATTGGTTGGACTGAAAGTTTTACCAGTCTTTTCACTGAAGATTTCTGCAGAAGTGTCTGCTCATGTGCAGGTCAAATCTGCTTCCAGCCTGAAGCCCTGATTGCTAACCTTTATTTAGGTGTCATTTTTTTTTCTCCCCACAAAACTTGGACTAAATCAAACAGTTTCATTAGAGAAAAAAATAGGAGGATGATTTTGCAGGACTTTCCTTGCCCTGAGGCACATGTAACTAGTGGCTCATAAATTATGGTGCCTGTGAACCAGCTGAAAACCTGGTTTCCAACTTCTGAGGGAGCTGCTGGAGCCAAAGGCTGTCTCTGGGTAGACTTTCTGAGGTACTAATTTCTCTTTATTTGATGTGCACCCAGCTGAACATCCTATCTGCAAAGAAGCATGGCATATCTAATAATTATAAGGTAATGTGTCTAGAAAAGGAGTCAAAATTCAAGGATGCAAAGAATGAACTAGTGGTTGATTAAAGTGCTTCTGCAGTATTTGGATAATTTAATGGAATGATAGTTTAAAAATGCTCTTGTCTGGTCATTTCTATCTGCTTGTTTGTCTGGAAAACAAATAAGTACCAAGCAGTAGTAAGAACATGACTGCTTGCATGGTACCTTCATGCTCAGCTAACATGCCTGTGGGTTGCATTGTGCAGCTCCTCACAAATTAAAGGGAAGACAGAGGGTTTAAATTAATGTCCTGAGTTTAACCTCTCGTGTGGTGGCAGGCAAGGGCAAGGAAGCCAAATTGGGATATGAGTACCAAAGGTGTCATGTGGTTTTTAAATGCAGTCCAAAGCCGTATTTTCTGTTTTATGGGTGAGTGAGGACACTGTTGGTGGCCCGAAGTTTCTACAAGTTGGTAAGTTCAGCCAACAGACAATGTTCTACATGCAAAAAACCCTCTTATGTGGTCATAGATGTTTGTAAGTTGATCAGTGTTGTTCTTGACATGACTTAAAATTCAGGCCTACCAAGTCTGTAGGCTGAAGTAGTGCATAATGTGATATTAGGGAAAAAAGGGGGATTTGAGAGAGGTTAGACCTCAGTGAGATTTGAAACACTTCATCAAGTGATTTTGAGTGATTTAGGCACCAAAGCTACTGAATACTCTTCAGCATGCTCTTACCTTGAGTGATGCATGTAGCCTGTAGTGTTTGCATGATAAAATATTGTGAGCAGTTGAAATAGCTCCCCATTTAGATGTATAGTCATAAAGACTTACTCTGTTTGATGATGGAAGTTTAATAATATCCAAGCATGAATGACATGCAATTATGTTTCTGCTGTATTATGTGCACCAAGGGACTCTCATAAAATTGCTATTCAGTACCTGTCATTTGCAAAGAGAGAGCATGAAGCAAACTTGTAATAATCAAAAGACAATAAATATTCTGATTTCAGCAGAAATGTGGCAAATTCTGGCAGGCAGCGTTGTTTCTAGGATGGTCATGTCCTTTTCCAGCAGTGTCCTTTTCCTGAGTAAGTACTGCCTATCTCTATCAATCTACCAAATGCCTACTTGCTAAAAAATCAAAGCAGTTTGGCTCTTGCCCATGAGTATCAGGGAATCACATACAGATGGCATTGAAATTGTGGTTATTCAAAATTTCAATAATGCCCAGTGGGGATCTGTGCAATGAGTTGAATTTTAAACCAAAAGAAAATGTTGAAGATGGGGCAGAAACATACTGGTTTTGAGAGAAGTAGGAAGAGGAATGGAACCTGCACAGGGGCTGTTGGTTCAAGGTTTCCTGATGGCCTTGCCCACAGAGGTGTTCCACAGCTCTCTCAGTATAGTCACTGTTTCTGCACAACCCAGCTCCTGTCCATGCACAGCCACGGTGACTCCAAACTGTTAATTATGTTTCTCACACCCAGTAAAGTGCAGCTGAGCTCCCCTCCATTCCCTGTAACACCACAGGTCTGGCCTCTCGTCCTTCGTGCTCCCCACACCACCTCACCCTGGTTACACAAGTCAGCCAGCGAGCCAAGAGAAACCTCTGAGCTCTCTGGCTGTAACAACACTTGGTGGGAGCCAGGTTTTTGCTGTATCATCCCTCCAAGGGATTGGGCAGGCTGGAGGAAGGGCCAGGGCTGGGGCTCAGAGGGGCTGCTCAGTTCCCGGAGCTGAGACGGGCTCAGGCCTCTCCCCAGATCCTGCACTGGCAGCCTTTGCAGCACGGGGCCTTGGGATCTGAGCAGGATCTGTCACTGGGGACCTTGGAGGGGACCGTGGTGTGTGAAAGGGGAGCATTGAGGGGTTTGGATGTGCGTGATGCCCGTTCACCAGCCTGGGGCTGATCTGTCTCTCTCTTTGGCTGGTTTGTATCGTCAGGTTTTCCATCACGCTCCAAGGCACCGGTACAAGTGTTTGTTTATTGCTCCAGGCCACTTCCCGACCAGCAAAGCATAACACACAACATCTAAACAAAGAGAGTAATGTGGGCTAATTGATTCCTGATTCAGGGAAACAAAAGATAAATTCCTAAGTAAACTCAATTTCCCTAAAGCTAAATAAATAACACTTCCCACCTACTTTCTCCCCTGTTGTGCTCCTCACTGTGTACAATAAAATGGCCCCTCATGAAACGCACAGCTCAATTAAAAACATGTTGGGCTCTTTGGAGGAGCACCAAGAGATGATCTTCAGGTTGTGCTGAGGAGGACTTTGCTGGATACCATGGTAGCACAGTCTCTGAATGGGAATGCTCCAGTGTCACAGCCAGCTTGGTCACTCCCTGTTGGGAGATTGTCCTTTGCTTGTTCAGTTTCTGAGCCGGGGCATTGGGACTGGTGTGTTCCCAGAGGTGAGCTCAGTTCCTCAGGTCTCCCTGGTTTCTCTGAGGCTTCTGCTCTCAGTGGCTGGAGAGCCTTCTTCAGTGGGTAATTCAAACCATATAAATCACTATAGTAAATCCTATATTGACTTTACTATGAGAAGGGCTTATGGATAGGAGTTTCCTTAAATCCCTCAGTGGATATCTTCCCTTCTTCACTCTTTGCTGTTGCAGGAGCCCAGGATAGGGGATGCCATCAATTATAGACATTTTACAATATGTGCTGTGTGTTGGATGTCTGCAGCTACCTGTGTCCCCATTCCATAAAGGATTGCCTACGACTCTAAACTCTTCTTCCAGCAGCAGCTGGCACCAGGCCTTCCAAGAGAAGGGTTTTGTCTGCCTGGCACTACCCATGGAGTGGACAGATGGCTGGTCACATCATGCTTCATGTCTTCAGCATGGGGTGGAGTACACATGTCTTCCTCTGCTCTGCTCCACAGTTCCCCTTAACTCTGTGCTTGAGTATGGATTTGTATCTCCAAAGGTTTTCTCCAGCTCCCTGAGAGAGTCCCCTTGGGTAATCGTTATTGGTGACTGTAAACTGACTGTGAAAAGCTGGGTCTCCTGTGCTCTTTCCATTTCATTCTCTATGGGGCAAATCCTGAAGGCCTTTCTTCCAGTTCTAGTAAGTCCCATAACTGGGATTTCTCTTTCCCAGATTTGCTAATACCACTGTTGCTGGAGGGTATTCATGAGCTGAACACAAGATATTGGTGCTGGTCCAGGGATGGCTGGGTGATATTATATGACCTGTTTTATACTGGGGCTAAGAAAAGATAATTTGTTTTTTAAAACTCGGGTTCAGTGGGAATATCACCTGTCAGTATCTGGCACTGTAAATTGCCATGTCAGTTTGTTGGCATAAACTACGAGTGGGACTAAAAGTGCCCCTGATTTACACCACTCAAAGCTGATACTGTTTTTTGTTAGCATCACAGGGTACACAGGAACAGCTAAAAAACCATTCTGGAAAAAAAGTTGAAGTTACACATTTTCTTCCTACTCATGGGAGCTGAAAACTCAAACTTACTGTAAACAGCCTTGGAAAACATTTTGTGTTTCCAGAGTTCTGAATCCCAACATTTACATGAGGCAGTGACACAGTTTGAGAGTAACACACTTCTTTTATTTTTGTTAGTTTATTTCTTGCAGTAGGTGTACAAGTTTTTAAAATACTCTTCTTGCTTTTTGGGATAAACATCTCCCTTCTCAGAGCAGATTTCGGTGAGAGGTGGGGAAAAGGAAATGTGTACTTCCTTAAATAAATACCTATATGTGGTTTTAGTATTCCTGAGAATTTTATTTTTCAAGCAGAGGCTTTCCCTTTTTTTTTTTTTTCTTTAATAGTCATCGTTTAGTGCTATGGAAAAATGTACAAGGTTGTTTTGGCTGGATGGAGCAGAGCAGTGGGTTAAATTTTAGCACATTGAGTAGCAGAGAGATCTCTCTCCTGTGAAAGACAGGATTGTATTATGTAACAGCCCAGCTGCCAAATACTTGTGCTGGCAGTGGTCAGCCTTCTATGCACCATTGACATCAAAACCCAATGAGGTTTGATCCAGAGGAGGGATTTGAAAGGACATCTTGTTTTCCTTCAATCTTTACAAACTGAACTTGTTTAAGAAGAGGGAGAAAAAAAAATAGATACAGAGTCTTGTTTGATAAATGAGGAAAAGCAGTGTTTTTTCTCTAAAGTTTTGGATGTTTGTTGGTTTAACAGCTATTGCTCAGAACAAGTAGTTTCTATTTACGTTGTTTATCATATCAGCTAACCTAGGGTGATGGATCAAGGGGGCTGGAGGTTGGGCCTGTGTGTGTTGACTCCACAGGGGCTCTCTGACAGCTCACCTTAGTGTCTAATGTTTATACAATGTCATCTTTAGCATTCAATAAACATAGGACAGAACAAATGTCCTGCTCCATATAATGTGCATGCTAAATAAAATGTATCAGCAAGTTAGCGAGGACAAGAAACAGGGGAACATAAACAACATGCAGGGGTACTGAGCTCCCTGAAAGCTTCCACGGTGCTAGAAGCAATACACCACGATATTGTGCCAGAAGGAATAATCTTTTGCCAAAAAGCAATTCTTACTAACTTACCTTAAAATATAGGGATATGCTACTGGGTGAGAGCACAGGTTTGTCTAAACTGATGTTCTCTCTGACAGTGACTGGTAATGAAGGCTGGAAGGAAGGGATCAGGGAGCAGGGCATGTGTTCAGTGGTCCATCCCTTAACAGGACACTGACTGGCAGGTCAGCCCATTTCTGAGCTGGGGATTTTATTAGGCTGTGACCCTGTGAAAGTGTTTAATCCCATTTTGAGCTCATGTGGTCACAAGGTCCACAGCTTGCATTGTGTGGAAAGCTTCTTCCTCTGGTTTGTCTCAAACTTGCTCTCAGCTTACTCTGACTGAGGCTGCTTTCTCCTGGTGGTTTTGTACAGAAATACACTGACTCACACATGTGTGGAGTGGTGCTGGTTCAGACACCTCCTGTTCATGATTTCATTGGAGTGCAGTCACAGCTGCTTTTGGCATAACACGAGGAGGTGTCAGCTTGCCTCATCATTGTCATCTTTTAGGGTGGCAGAATTGCTTTGATGTAAGGATTTAAATCAAGAATGAGATGGATTTACAGATGTTTATTAGAAGCAGCTTCCCATGAGATGTAGTATAGTTTGGGCACCCATGGAAAAAGGAGTATGAAGTTTCTCAATTAAAATAAATAGCAGAGTTGCTGACACTAGCTAAATGGAGACAGGAATTCACATGTGGGTAACATATTGATTATTTTATGCAAGTATGGTACTTGCCTTGGGAACTGATGTCAGAACACATAGACTTACCTTAGCTTCACCCAGGAAGTTCAATATCCTCATGTTCATTTGCCAGTAGGGAAGGTGGTGTAACCAGGGGTTAAATACTCAAATGAAATCACTGAAAAAGTCAGTGGCAGAGCTGAGATTACAGTCCAGGAGCAATGTCTTTCAGTTATGTATTTAGTCTCATGGCTGCATTTCTCTGGAAAAGTATTTCTGGTCACAATATTTATTAGAGGTGTTAACTCAAATGAAGTTTGACAGTTTTGCTTGTGTTTCTGCTTTCATCTTGAACGTTTCAGGGTTCTCTTGTCTGTTCAACAAGTCCTGTCAAACCTGTTTAAGAGAAAACTACAGAGCCTGGGATTATTGGAAGTTTTTTTCTTGTTCATTGCTTTAGCTGCTGGCAAAGCTCTTTGATGATGATCACGTGTAGGAAGAGAAACATGCTGATAAAGTGCAACTTTAGTGTCTGTGGGTTTTTCTAACCATACAGGAGTAGAATATGAATGATAAACAGCATTGCCATGTGATGGACTGCATTTCACATGCAGGTCTCAGCATCCCCTTCTCTCCCCTAGAAGGGGTCCCAGTCTGCCAGGATCCTGGAAGCTTGTAAGGTAGCTTGTTAGAGGGATGAGGTTTTTTCCCCTCTCTTTTTTTCTCTCTATCTCTATTTTCCTTCCAAAGGCCTAGCATGTTTCAGATCACTGCTGTGCCAATGAAAACATCTGCATTTAAATGTGGCATATGGTAAATGCAGTCTGATGCCACAACACTGGAAATTTCTCCTGTTAAGAAGGAGTAATTCTGCTGAAAGTTTTCTGGTCTGACACTGAGATGTGCAGAGATGTCAGGACATACACCTAGAAATCACCAAGTAACAGCTTGACAACTTGACCTGATTTTGGTTTTTTGAAGTGCACAAGTTCATGTGGCTTTCAGGAACCCTAAATCTCAGCATCTGTAAATGCAATGCAAATTACTGAAAGATTCTGCAGACACCACCTTGGAGGAGGGACTCTAATGATGGGCAATAGAGCAGAGACTAATGGGGGTAAGACTAACAGAGTCCTTTGGAAAAGGGTGTGAAATTATATCCATTTTGCTATCACATCCATTTCTACTTTTCTATTCCAATCAAGATGGGGATAAACAGAGGGATTAGCAGGTAAGGCTTGTATATCCTGTGAATAGCAACTGTACCCTTATTTTGACAGCTCCTGCATTTGCAGGAATGGGTAGTTTTGACAGATATGACTGAAAACTGAGCCAAATTTATTTATCTGAGGATCAAGTTTCAAAGATTTCTTGTCCCTTGAGAAAGCTGGTTGGGAACACAGTTCTGAAACTCATCCTCATTTCCGGGCTGCATTCACAGCTGAAGATCTTGGGATAGAGAGACTGGCTAATCTTCATGTCCTGTTTGTGGTTAGTTTAGGTTTGAGTGTAGGTTTAGTTCAAGGAATCCATGCTTGGATTGTGAGGTTTTTGATAATGAACATCATGGAATGGAAAAATTTTGTAGTTCAGTCTTACCCTCTTAGTGAAAGTAGAAACTGGTTAGAGATGGACTTAGAAAAAAGAGAGTTGCCTAAAAGTCTGTTTTAGCACCCCAGTTTGGTCTGGCTCCACTGATAGTGGAGGAGTTGTATTCATGTCAAAATACAGTGACAAGGGGATGAATCATGCTCTGGAATTTTTAATGCAGAAAATAAAATCACAATTTAGGTTGGAGTGATTTATAGTATGAAACTATTCCATCAGAGAAATTTGAAGAAATAAGGGTGTCCTCTTTCTAACAACGCATGGGCCAAAACCAGAGAGTAGGGTGTCCAAATTGTTTTTCAGAAACCTGGCATAATACCCTATTTTTGGTGCTGCTTGACAACTAGACTCTGCTAATTGGTTATATTAATGTACAGTAACACAGGAAAATGAGTGGCTTTTGCTTGGTAATTAATCAAAAAATGCTGGTGTCTGTAAAACCTTTACAAGGTGTTATTCAATGCAGGTATTGCAGCAGGACATAACAGAGGATATTTGCATAGCACCTTAAATGCACTCAAACCTTTCTCAAATACATATATTGATGTGGCTACCATGGGCTCGGGGAAGTGGAGGAAAAGCACCAGACTTGGCAAACCCCAGAACACAGGTTTGGCTTCCAGTATCTGCAAATTAGCTTCAGTCAGTGCCCAATTTGCAAGCCAGGCAATGTGCCTAGGCCCCAATATTTTGTTCTGCCCTCGTTCTGGGAACATGGCATGTCCAAGAAGCCAAGGCAAACATGGTGTTTGCTTTTGCAGGGTTATGTTTGGCTGACATTTCCTGAAGGAAAGGGTTCAGGAAAATAAATCCTAATTTTTATTGGGCATCATAATAAGAATAATAGCAGCTCATTAAACAGAGCAGTTGTATTTACCTTACTTCTGAGAGGCTAGTGGGAGAAACAGGCAGTGTGCATTGTAGTGGGGAGCAGAGATTAAATCTTTGTGGCAGAAAGTAACAGTTTACACAAAACTGTTTTGGGAATTAAATTTACTTTTGTATCTAAAAGCCAAGCTAGGTACCCTAGATGTTGTATTGCTTTTAAAGAAAAAAACAACTTTCTCTTACTTAGTTCTGCTCTTAAGCCATTTGAAATGGCCACTTCTTAGCATGTGGCTTATACAGGGAGCCAAATGCAAGCAGGGTCCTTTCCAGTACCCAGGGAAGTCAAAAGAAGGACACAATTTGTTTTTGATTCTAACCTCAGACAAATCAAATGAGGGGGTACATTATGTGGCACTGTGGCATCTAGATTTCATGGTGATTTGTTTATTGTAAATACTGCAGAATAAAAACAAAAAATAACTGCAGGCAAATTCTGTGACAGCTGTAAATTAATCTCTTTTAACCACACAGATGCAATAGAACATCTGGAAAGAACCAAGTGTTCCACAAACAACAACTGCCTACCTAAATCAGAGGTGCAGTATGAGTCAGCCTCCATATTATCAGTTGAACTCTCAAGATCAGTTCAGTGGCTGGAATTATCTACCCCTTCTCCTGGGAGTGCTCTGTTTGCTTTTGCAGTGCCAGTTTAGATGCCAGTTTCTACTCAAAAGTCTTGCCTCTCTGAGATTTTTGTGTTCACTATATTAGGGACCCTGGATGCAAAACAAAAAAATAATGAAAATTATTTTTTAAATAATTTTTTATAACTAAGGGATTTGGGATAAACATTGCTAGTGTGGCTTTAGAAAGTTTTCCCAGAAAAGGGATCAGGAACCAATTCAAGTAAAATGGGCAAACACCTTTGCCTTGTGTAATTGTACCTGTAGCTATTTAAATCCAGTAATTACAGCTCCCTAAGGGACAAAAATTAGGTATTTATGATTTCCTATGGGCTAATAGAGGCAATTCTGCACTGCATAGTGGCTCTCATGAATTTCACAGTTGTACATGAACCCATCTAACATCTAGCCAACAGCAAGCACTGCAGAGCTGGCCTTTGTTTTTGGGAAGCAAAAGGTAAAATCTTCATGTTTAGCAAATGTATAAACAGACAGGACAGGAGAACTGCACTGTGGCACTGTGTGTTCTGAAAGGAGTCACAAATTGATTAGGAAATCTGGTTTTTAAATTATTATTTGGGGTATCTGCCTTTTACAGTACTATGCATTTATTCTTGGAAGGTTTGCCCTCTTAGGAGGTTCCAGGTTAGATGCACTGGTATTAAGCCCCACTCCCCTCAGCCGTATATTGTGATTTTCAAATGAAATCTTGATGTATTTATCACTGGGGGAGGGGAGCCCAAAGCCAGCTGTGACAAATTGTTCATTTCATGATACAATGAAAGATAAAATTTTATTGGTTTTGGGGTTTGCTTCCCCCTTGTCACTTGGCTGCTTCTCAGGGTCATAATCAGAACCTTTTAACACCAGAATGAAGCAGATCTGCTCCATATGTTTCATACTGATTATTGCTCCACTATCTGCTCTAGCAGTGCCCATAGCCCAGTGACTCTCATGTCAGTGCTGCAAGAGCCAGTAAACTGCAAGCTCTTGGCAACAGCAGCAACTATTCCCCCTGAAAATATTGCATTATATTCCCTGGCAGAGGAGAACATCTAATGGAGTACAGATGATGTGAATTAAACTTTGAATAAGCATTTAATTTGTTGGCCAAGATCTGATTGCCCTTTTTTTTTGTAGTATCCTCATAATGAACATAAAAAGATTACAAGATTTGTGAATGTAGTCAGTCCTCTGGAAGCTCTGGCAGATGGCTAAGCTTTGGCTTCTTTTTTTTTTCTTCTCTTACTAATTAAAAACACTTCTACAAACTCAGAACCCAACCATCATTAAGGGTACTTCCAGAGCAAGTTGTAAGATTCATAACTAAATCACCTCAGTTCCTTCTTGCCAGAGATGCTAAAGAAAAGTATCCTACTGAGAATTTGTTTGAAAATTGTATTTCTTGGACAGGTCATTAGAATTGAACAGGTTGGCTTGTCTACAAACATATAAATTAAAAGTATTGCTATAGCTGAGACACAGGACACTTAAATTAATCCTTCCTCCTGCTTTCATTAGGCTCAACACAGAGCACACTGCCATGGCCTAGAATCAGTCTCACTCCCAAACCATCTCCAGAATGATGTGCAGGATAGTGAGAATAGATGCTAGTAATTACATAAAGCTTTGGTTAAAAATAGTTGGAATATATTTGAGAATTCATGAACTCATTCCCAGAGCAGGAGAGGAAGACCCTGTGGCTTTCTGTACAATGGGAAGGTCTTGCACCAGCAGTGCATCTGTGTCATGATGAAGAGTAGGGAATAGAGGGAGCAATGAAAGAGAGAGAAGTAGAAAAACCAAAAGGATCATTTTGAGCTGGATCCCATAACCAATGGGATATAGGCAAGATATTACAGGCAAGGCTTGTCTTGTATCAAAGACTCTTTGGTGAAATCAGGGGGCTGTGGCTGCTGGCCTGGATCCCACTAGCACTGTACTGGACTCCATCCTGTTGCATGTGGGATCTCACATTCCTGATGCAGTTGAATCTACAAGGCTCTGATCAGGGTGGGACTGGCCCTCATCTCACCCTTCCATGTAGGGCAAGGAGGTGGAAAATGACACACTGCACCTGGTAAGGTCAGTGCCTTGGGCAACTGGGGAGGCTCCATGGAAGAAGTGGAGTTTGCTGTTCCTCATGGCCAGAAGTGATCAAGGCCTGAAGGAATGGGGATGCAATCCAGATCTTGGCATTTAAAAAAGGAGGTGGTGACAGGAAGATTTGCAGGCAACAGATGTGGAAGGAGAAGGAGAGTTCAGGGACAAGGAGGATGGTGCAGTTGGTTCAGGTGCAAAAAGGAGGTGCCTGGAGACAGTGTGGTGGGAACTGGGCCACTTTTGAGAGTGTCTTCTCAAAAAGCTGTGGATTTTCTTTTTTTTTTTTTCATTGTTAATGCAGGAGGCAGGTTGGCAGAGTTCAGGGCTATAATTACAGCTCGAGGGCTCTTGGTTGCAGAGGAAGTTTCTCTTCTCAAGCACATGTCTGCAGGACTTGTTTGAAGAGGTGAAAAAATATGGCCTTGGGCTAAAGCCAAGGAGTGGAGCAAAGATAGCTGGGGTTTATATCTGATTCCAACACAAGTGTAAAGTTTGCAGGAGTGATTTTATCTTCTGTTTCCCTTAATATAAAATAGAATATCTAAAAGGATATTTTAAGGCTTAATTCTTTGGTAAAGCACTTTTAAGATAAAAGCTTCTGGTGAGAGGTGAAAAGCCTTGAAAGCAGTATTAACACATCCAGGAGTCCTGTCTTTGACTTTTACCTCTACCCTAAAGAACATCCACATTTTGACACCTGTCCTCCTGTTTTACTGTGTTTGTGCAAGTGTGTTTGCTGTTTTCCTTGACATGTCAAGGTCAGGTAACTTCTTGTCTGATCCAGAAATGTCAGACTGACTTTGACAGCAAACTGCAGCAGGGCCCAGCCATGGACACCAGGTGCCTTCCTACAGATCTCCCCACTCTGCAGCAGAGTGCTTGGTATGACACAACTGGGTCTGGCTTTGGTGCAGTTTAGCTGACAATTAACTGAAAACATTGAGGAAAAGGAAGACTGAGCTACTTCTTTACAGTGAGTAGCAGTCAAAGTTTACCTATTTCCCCTGTGAATCTCTTAGGTCAGAAAAATTCCCGGACCATGCATGATTTTCAGGGATGCTGAGCACTCCTGTTTCCTTTTCCTTCCAACAGAGAATCAAGCCACTAATTTGTTTATTGATAGACTGATTTCTAGCAAGAAAGTGCAAGGATGAGAAATGCAATGGCACCGTGACTTTCACATATTGACATGATACAGGAAAACCTTAAACTTTTGAAATCCTCTTTATCAGTCAAAATTAGCATTTTTCATGTTTACCAGAGTACAATCCAGTTTGCATTATGCACTTTGCTTCATATACCTTGCATCTCTCAGATTTCTGTCCTCTCCCAAATACGAAAATAGCTTCAAGTACTGACTAGGCACTGTTGTGTGTCAGGGGTGGTCAGTGTCCTGCTGGGCTGATAACCTCTATAGATCAGAGAAGAAGCCCAAGCCAGAATGAAGCACTTTTGTTCCTGTTATATAAATGGGAGAGAATGGTCCCCAAATCATGTGAGTTTCTTGGGATTGTGCTGGATATGTGTGGCAGAGCTGCACTATAACCTTGCACTACAACCTGCACTATAACCTTGACCACTGGGACAGAGCATTTTGACTCAGCCACTGAACCATGCTTGGTGACCCCTGAGGCTTCAGCAGTGGCTGATACTTCTAAATCTTCACTCAAACAGGTTGATTAAATTCCAGCTATCAGGATCTATTTGGCTATTAGTAGAGCTGCTAAGTGTTTCTGTGGGATTTCTCTCCTCTCTCACCGCCCCCTGGATTTGCTGTGTGCAATTATGTATCCCTTAAGTTTTCCTTGAAAACTCGGGTTCATTCAGTCCCATGAATGCACAATTCACAGTGGAGCTGACACATTTCATTAAGCTCAGCACATTGCGTAGAAGTTTGGCAAAGGGTCCCTGGGCTTTATTCAACCCAGACACACTGTGTGACCAGCTGTCACAGACTGGTTGTAAAATTAGAATAAAACCATAAAACACAGTTGAGAGAAGGGAAAAAATTCCCCCTCTCAGGGGACAGCACTTTGAGCTGTGACAAAAGATTCACAGAGCACATCAGACACAGACACACACAAAAGCTTTGTGCAGAACTCAGCTGGTTTCATTTTTCATGCTTGCACATTATACCATGAGTAGGTGCCATGGTGTAAAGGATTCACCTTGTTCCAGCTTCAGCACGAAGTTCTGCTTTTAGCTCAGCTGCCCAGAGCACATTCTGTCTCCAGTGGAACAGTGTTTCCTTTTAACCAGGCTACAGGGCTGAAAACAAGTGGGAAAAACTTGATGTGCTACATGAGAGAGCAGCACAAGAATGGAGAGTTGTGCAGCACCTTTTCCATAAAGGAGCTAAAATCTGTGTGTGCTCCTCGGATCTGTCACAGCCTGTGGGAGGCAGGCACACACACTGTCCCTGTTCTGCAGAGTTCTTTCCCCCCATTCCATGAGGCAGCACACTGGGTTTCCTCACCATACAGATGCACCCGGGGATGGGGTTTATTGCAGCTCCTCTGGTCTCAGAGCTGTTAAGTGGTCCAACCCCAATCAAAGATATGACCCCTTGTTTTGTCTCCAGGTAAGAAACAAAGCTGGGTGGCTGCTACAGTGCATTTAATGCATGGGATGCTGTATCAGGAGTGAGGGATCTGCACTGCAGCTGTTCCAGGCACCTTTTGGGGGGAACATCAGGCAGGAATCAGCTGGTGCATGAGGCTTGTTATATCTGATTCAATGGCTAAAGAGTCATTACAGAGTTGAATTGTAGGACTATCTACTGCATTTGGGAGCTCACTTGGAGGCACTGAGGGATTGATTTGTTGAGTATTTATATTTTCTCTTGATGTCAGATAGAGATCTTGATTGTCTGAAACAGGAATTTCCTGATTAGTGGATATGAAGAAACTGTGGCCTGAGCTGGCCACAAACAGTAAGTGAGTAACAGAGCTGGGGCAAAATTTCCATTTCCTGACTTTCACTGTAGCAGTTAAACTACCAGGTGTGATTTTTATTGTCACTGTTAGGTAATTGGATGATGTATATGTAGGTCATAACTTTGGTAGAGAAATAATTGGAGACCTCAAGGCCCTGATAGATGACTACTCTAGATGCTAACAAAATTAGTTAATCAACAGTGATGAAATTATATCATCATACAGTAAGTGAAGCATGCAAACAGCACGACTGGAGCCTGTTTAATGCCTGCTGTTTACCTTGATTCATGCCAATTTGTAAAATGGGTTAAGCTGTTTTCATTCCAGCATCCTGTTCTCCATGTGGGAGAAATCTTGTCTAATGAAATGCATTCAACTGAAAAATTATTTTGGAGGCTCTTTAATCTCTTTCCTCTGTGATAAGAAGGTGCAGTTCTCTGTCCACACTGAATTCTGACCCCTCTGGAGCAGAGAAGGTGGCATAGCACACAATAAGGAAATGAAATACATGTTAAGTTCTAATTTTCTTATGTTTCTATGTGCTTCATGGTAGGACTGGTTCTGCTCTGGGCTGGAGAGATAGATGGATGCATGGATAGATTTGGGCCTGGAAAAGGCCAGGCAGCTCTATTTCTGCAGGTACCCTGCATTTTTTCTCTTCCTAGGTGTAGTAATAGGCTGTGAATCTAATTTTTAGCAGAATTTATTATGCTAATCCTGCATGGTTCACTCTGCGGGAACAGATGTGGCTTTTTGCAATATATAGACAGAGGTTCCACTTACAGCATTATTTTATTCATAAATGTATTAAAGAATCCCCAGAAACCAAAAAAAAACCACCTCTGACATGGGGAAGCAGTAGGCTGATACCTGAATCCAAAGCAAGCATCTTGAATGTGAGCATGGGGCTGATAATATGAGGAAAACTAAATTATGATCCTGGGGTTTAAATTGCCTTATTCATAAGGAGGTGACAATGTTCACCATCTCACAGGATTTAACCTAGGAAGGGATATCTGGCATTTCTCATAATTTCTGCTGTGCTTCTATAAATCCTCAACATACGATTTTTTTTTAATAAAAACTTTGTTTTAAATTGCTTTTGTAAGAATAAATGTCAGGTACAGACACATTGATACACACAGAGATGCTTTACCCTGAGGAGATCTGGGATTTCATGGCCTTTTGTTTTTTCCCTTTCCTTTTTCTATTTTCTCTTTTTCCTTCTTTCCCCCCTTATTCCAGCCAGGGATCTGAGGAACAAGGCTGTTTGTCAGGCAGCATTTTTGTCTAAAGTGGAATGTGACTGGCCTTCCCAATGAAAGGCTTTCAAATGGGCTGCCTGGGGGATCTCACAGCCAACTCACCCTCACTGCAAGAGTGAGAGTGGCTCTGCTGTAGCTGGCCTGGCAGGAGGGATACACAGGAGTGCAGGCTTCTGAGGGAGTGGAGCCAGCTGGAGTGTCCTCTTGACTGAGCAAATCCTAAAGGGAGTCCTTATTCTGCTGGGAAGAAGCTGTGGGATTGGCTTTACTCCCAGCCTCTGGCAAGAGGGACATGCTGGTGGCAGGGGAGGGCTTTGTCCCTAAGCACTTGTGATATGGCTTTGCTCTGTGTCTGGGACAGAGCTGGCCTGCCCAGGAAGGGGGCCAGGGGAGACACTCTTGAAGGGAGAGGGGTCCTAAAATTGCTTCAGTGGCAACACGAGTTCAACCAGACCCCAAATCTGAGAAGTATGGGTTTAACTTTGTGTTACTTATCCTTCCCTCCTTTGCTTGTACTCACTCCTTCATCATTTCCAGAAAACCCCTCAGGCTTTGTGTCTTACTGTCCATTTGCTGCTCTTTATTTTTCCTGACAGGTGTTTGCATGGGTTCTGATATGATCAAGTGCTCAGTGTCATTCCTAGTCCTGTTATTAGGCATTTTTAGGTGCATAAAACTGCCTGGCTGGCACATGCACTATTGCATTGCCTGTAGATTCAGATGGGTTTTTGGCATCTTCTGAAGCATCTTCCCCAAGCAGATCATAGATGCATTTTCCCCTTTAAACAAATAATCCCCTCAGGAAAAATAGGGAAATGCTAACGCTGCTGTCTGCCTGGAGTTTTATATACTGAAGGGCCCCTCACCAAAAAAACTACTGCCAGGCTGGGCAGGAGGGTTGGACCTTCAGAAATGTGATGGCTTAGGCCTTTTAAATGCAAATCCATGTTTCTGGGATCCCATTTAACAGAAGGAGCTTGTGTGAAAGCAGCATTTCTAAGTACGTGCAGTTTTTAAAATCTCTTCACTTGAAGAATAGTTTAGCTTTGGCAATTTTCTGTTCCTATGACAATTCATACATTTTTCATGATAATGGCTATTTTCTTCAAGCTGGAAAAAAAGTCATCATACTTCTGTTAATCAGGGATACCACAGACTCAGTCTAGTGTATGTAAACTTGCTGATTTCTCAGGGACTTTTGCAAAGGACTGCTTTCTGAAGTGAGAATTATCATTGGCATTAAAGAATACTTGAGATGAAATTCTACTCCCAGTAAATTCAAGACTTGAATATAGAGAATGACAGACAGCACTTGACTTACTAATTGCTGTCTAAATAATAACCCCACTGGGAAAAATTCACAGGCACAAAATCATTTGCACAGGCCTGCAGTGGGAGTGAGGTATCCCTGGGTGTGCAAATTGCCCCAAGGCAAGAACACAGGTCAAGGCAGGGCAAATGCACGGGAAGCCAGGAGCTACACCTTCATTCAGCTTTCTGTTTCTACACCTCAGTCTTTCAGTTTGTGATCTGGGAACAAGTAACTCTTAAAACTGTTGTGAAACTTCATGGATGAGAATTTATGAAATGTTTGGAGGTCCTCTTCAGTGGGGTAGCATATTATTAGGATCGGAACTGCGCCAGATATTGAGTTCATGCATGGGCCCTGGGGACCATTGCTTGACTCAGATGCTGTAGGTAAATCTAAATCTGTGCCACAGTTGCTACGTCTGCAGAGAATGCCTGTTTTCCTTTTAATCTGCTGTTCTTCAATGGGTTTCCAGCTTTTGCTAGCCTGTCTTTGTAAAATGAATTTTCACCACTCAAAAGCAGCAGTGTTTTATTTTTGTTTTAGCTGTGCTTGGGAATGCAGAGCAATTCAATCAAGAGGAAAATACACCATGAAAAGCTCTGAAAGCCCTGAGGTCAAGGATCTGAAGTTACCCACAATATTAATGACAAACCAGTGGCTGCACCATGGCAACGGACAGAAGAATACGTGGCGTGGAAACCGTAAGTAGTTTGGGGCTTTGAAAGAGCACAAATGGGAGAAAAATGGAAATTACATCATGTTCTCTCTGTTCTGTGCTAGGACAGCCATGTACAGTCTAATCCCCACTGCTGGTGAGTCCAAGACTTTCGAGACGGCCCCATAAGAGAAAGAAGAGGGCTTTGGAGCTAGAATTAGACTGGTGAAAAGTTTTGTTGAAAGGGGGAAAGGTTTGGATGGAAGCAAGTTAGATGAAGTTACTTGGAAAAAAAAAGGATGCTGATGCTATGGGATCTCCATTCTTAGGTTCGTCTCTGGGATTCCCTCTGGGGTCCAAGTGAGTCACTGAAAAATCAAACATTGGTGGTGGAGTTGATTAGAAATATGAACCTCAGCTCCTTTGCCTGAGCTGGGAATTAGTGTCAATAGGTTGTGCTGTTGACTTCAGAGGATGTTGTTTCCTGATTAGGAACTGAAGGGATTCTTTCCAAAAACTCCTCTAGATAGAATAGCTTCTCATTCTTTATTTTTACTAGAATATTATGTTTTTGTGACCATCCCTGCTGGCTGATGGTATATGAGATAATAAAGAGCTGAAGATATGGAAGGCTGAACTGTCCAGCTCTGGCATCTCATGGCAGTGCTATTGAGCAGGGATGGGGGAGTGGGACAGGGGAGAGAACTGGAAGAGTAAAAGTGAGGAAACTCATGAGCTGAGATAAAGGTCGTTTAATAAGTAGCCCAAAAGGCATGCACACAAGCAGAACAAAAGAAGGCATTTGCTCACCCCTTCCCATGGGCTGGCAGACATTCAGCCATCCCCAGGAACGTGTGTGTGATGGTCACTGGGGAAGACAAGCACCATCACTCCCACTGTCCCCTGCTCCTTTTTCTTCCGTGAGTTTTGTGCATTGAGCACGATGCCATATGGTAGGGGATATCCCTTGGGTCAGCTGAGGTCAGCTGTCCCCTCCCAGATTCCTGTGTACCCCCAGCTGACTTGCTGGTGGGGTGGGATGAGAGGTGGAAAAGGACTTGACTCGCATGCAAACGCTGCTCAGCATTAATGAAGACATCCCTGTATTATCCACACAGTTCTCAGCACAAATCCAAAACAGAGCCCCATACCAGCTACCGTGAAGAAAATTAACCCTGTTCCAGCCAAAACCAGCACACAGTGATAGAACTGAGCTCTACAAACCAGTGATGATCCCATTGCCATAGTTGGCCACCCCAATCTCGAGTTAGGTGTTGTTTTTTGCTGTAGTGCAACATGTGCTGAAGCTCTGCCCAGCCCTCATGTGGCAAACATTAACATCATGGCTTGGACAATGCTGGCAGCTGTAGCTCTGCATCTTATTTTGCACAAATGCCTTTTTTCTTCTCTTTTCTTCAGCTGTACGAGCACTTCAGCCATAGAACCATCCACAGAGCTTTCTATACATGTGGAATTTTTATGAAGTCAAGCTCCTATATTTTGGAACACCACTGGTGTAGATGGTGACTCAAAACCAGGTCATGGTAAACTGCGTCACTGAACAGCCCACAGTTCTGTAACATCTGTTGCTGCAGCATTTGTTGTGTACACTTGCAACCAGATGACCTAATTCTCTTTGTGTGAACAAGGAGTGCACTTGGGTAGGGAGAGGGCTGAGAATGAGAGCCATGAGCAGGAATCTGTCTGTTCAGTATAGTTGGCTAGATTGCAACAACTCAATTGCAACAACTGAATGAGAAGGGAGGCACATAAGGCAGCATGACTTCGTGGAAGAACATGAAACATCCTTGAGGCAGTGGGCAAGGGAAGAAAAGCCATTTAAAATCAGAACAGAAAGATTTTAAAATAAAAACCAAACTTCCCCTGATAAAGGCAAGAAAGGGAGAAGCAGGGTGCTTGTTGCAGTAAATGGTGCAAACAATCACTTGGTGCCTAAAATATACCCATAAGGCCCTTTTAATGGTATGAAAGGCAGTAGCTCAAGAGGTGTTAAATTTGAGACAGGAGGGCTGTGCAGCTTCTGGGCACTGTGGTAAGCAGTTTTCTTTGAAGCAGTCTGATGACTTGGGAAAAGCTGGGATTAAATGACAGAAGGGGCCAGAAAGTTCAGCTGCTGGGACATGGGGCTGAGAAATATGACTGTGTTTTCTTCAGTATGTTGGCATTTCTTGAGTACCTTTTAATTTCTTGTTCAGTGCATTGTTCAGTGTCTATCCAGATGACCTTGAGTGTTTTACTTCTGAACAAGAGTTGCTCCTTTCCATATTTTCTAATGCTTGTAGTGCTCTAGCCCCACAACAAAGAGAAATGAGATAAAACTGCCTAGCCATGAGGACTCATTTCCTGAGGTCATTCTGCTTTCCAAAACAATCCTAATTATACCAATTTACCTCTTTTTTAAACTGCCTTCTTTTCACAGATCCTTTTCTCCCCATACTTGTTAAAATGCCTAACATGGTTGTGAACAGATAGGAATGGAGATGAAGAGGAGTGGAGGAGTGATGGTGAAATGTGCATGTGTGCAGTCAGGGCGATCCAGACTTCAGTTTCTGTGGGATTGTTTTGCTGACTAGTGTCTCCAGGGCAGGGCCATGCCCTGGATTCCTGCTCCCCTTCTATGACTGGCCAGAACTGGCAGGCAGCAGAGTTTGGTCCCATGGAAGATCTGCAGGAATTTGGCATCTGCCTTAGAGGGAATGAGCAGGACAAAACCGACGGCCAGGTCTGGGGCAGAAAAGAAATGTTGTCTGTGCTGTCCATTGGTGAAGGAACCTGTGTGGGTTTTGGACTTCTGTTACTTCCAAAAGTTTTTAACAAAGAGATTTTCTAGGAGGGAGAAAGATAAAAATAGTGGGTGCCCCATCTTAAATGACTCTTTAGAAAGTTGTAACAGGGAAGGTTGGGAGGTGTTTTTGTAACATCCTTGCTCTCTTTAGTTCTTGCTTTCTCTGAAGTCTGATTTGCTGGTCAAACCAGATGTTGAAAACTCCAAGCTACTCCCCCCTCAAAAATGGCCCAGATGTTCCACTTGGACTAAGAACTACAAATCTGCATCTCTCTGGCTGTTTACTTGGCTCCCCTCATTAATGCTCTGATCTTTCTCAAGATGGTTGTGGGGCTATGGAGCCACAGCTGCCTCATTAAGTGCAGGTCCTCACACACTGACTATGTCACATAACCACCAGTGGGGCTCTGCGGGGCTCTGGGGGCTTTTCTGTGACTTCAGATCACTCTGGAAGTCAGCCAGGCAGGGGCCAAGCATCATAGCCTTCCCTGCATGTTCAGCCTGGTGCCAACACACATCAGATCAGTGAGACCCCAGTGGTGCTGCTGTCCTTGCCTGTCTGAGATATTCCCAGCCTTGCAGAATGCGTCTTGTGGGTCTCGGCTGTGCAAGACTTTCAGTATGCAAAGGAGGGATGGCCACTGCTCCTCCAGCTGTTCCTAAAGTGTTCTATGTCAGTGGCAGCCCTGTGTGTAATATCAGAAACAGCAGCTACAGATGGAAAATCACCAAAGTGCTGACATGCTCAATGCCTGACATCAGATTCCTCGGAAAGGATCCTGAGGAATCTGGGAACTGTGGCACATGATGGATTATTTCTGGTTTGGCCTGTCTCCTCTATGCAGCTTATTTCTGTCAGTCTCTGCTCCTCTTGACAGCTGGATGGTTGTGGAAATGCAGCCTGTCTCTCACTGCCTTTACTATTCCAGCTCTGTTAACAGGCTGGCGTAAGCCTGAGTGTGATACATGCGGATGGTGATCATATGTCCTGAGGTGACAAAGTCCTGGAGTACAGTCTGCTCTGTTCTTTCCAGCAAGGATGCAAAAAATAATCGTGCCTGTTTGCTGGAAGCAAAAGACATGATAAAACTCCAGCCCTTGTGTCTCTTCACAGTTTGTAAGCAATTAGACACCAAGAGAAAGAGCTTACATGGGTTACAGAGAACAGGCAGATTTAAAGTCCATTGCTGTCTTCTGATTCCTGCCAATAAAACCTTCAAGCTGCTCCCAGGCCTTCCCAGCTCATCGGGGGGCATGTTCTGAGCTCTCCTATCCCAGTTCTTTCCCTGACCTTGTTGTTGCAGTCAGATGTCAGCAGTCTGCCTGGGCAGCATTGGGCACAGCTTGCAAATTGTGGAGCACGATGTCACCTGCCTGCCAAGCCCTCTGCAAGGCTCTCAGCACTGTGCACGCGTGGGCTGAGACACAGGGAAAGGTGTTGTTCTGTGTAAGCACAAGCTTAGGGCCCAGCCTGTCAAAGGCCAAATGCTCCCAGCTCCTCAGTGCTGCCCCTGAGGTTCAGGATATGCAGTACTTGGTGCACAGAGTGACTTGCTCAGATATAACAAGAGTTGTTTTTATTCCAGGCCTGAGTGATACTACTTTAGTGTGGGAGAGATGGCTTAGGCAGCTTCTTTTGTTCCAGCCTGTTTCCAAGAGACTCAAAGAACAGTGCTACACCTCTGTGCTACACCTCTTGATAGCTCAGCTTTCACCCTCTAAGGATGTCTAACAGCAGGAAATAATCTGTCCAAACCTTGCCCTGAAGCACAGATTCAAAAAAAACTTAGAGAACAAGCAATGTAGCTGGATGATCCCACATCTGTAGTGGGTCTACAGGGCTGAAGTGGGTCCAGGGCTGAAGTCAGGTTTGTAGTGGCATCTTCACTCCGGATCCAAGTTTTCTTTTAGAGTCATATGTTTGTATGACCTGAGTATGGTGCTGGATGGACTCAGAACAGGTTACCAAGTTAGCTATTTTGTGTAGTTAATGCTGGTGCCAATATTAAATGGTCCCTTTTAATGACATTGAGTTTTCATTTCACTCTGCCTAGAAATTTATCCCACGGCCTAGGGCTCCGTGAAGGGGTCAACCTATCTTTGAGCTCATTCTCTACAGGGCAGTGCTTTTCTAGCAGAGATCACAGGAAAATCACGGCACTTGTGCGAAGGGTGATCTGACCCCAAGGAGTGTTTGAATCCCATTCATACAGGTAGGAGGAGGGACGCTCACTGCAGAGACCAGTATTTTCTGGGCACTGGGGCCAAATTTGTTCTGTCAGCAAATACACTCTCGTAGCACATGATACCTTCTAGGTATGCAAAGGGGGCAAGATGAGCCAGAAGCTCCTGCAAGGGTTCCAAAAAAAGAGTGAAACTCCTGCACTGCTTGTTCACAGCCTCCCTGGAGTCTGCTCAGGGGAAATCGAGTGCCATTCCCCTGCCATCTTGCTTCCCATGAGTACCTGGCAAAGAATGCCTGGTGCAAAAAATAAACCATGGCAAATGCTGTTTCCATTACTGTATGGGGAATGACTGGCTTATGTAACGTGCAGCGTGAAACCACTGCAGGGATCAAATATAAATATTGCCCTATTGTGGAATGTACTGGTGCATAGCTGATATTTTTGTGGCTGATGAAAAATCAAATGTGATTATCACTCCTGAGGTTTGCCCTCTGTGTGTGTATCTGTCTATTTCTGTGTATTAAAGGCTCTAGGTCGAATCCTGATAATTCTGAGTCTATTTTTACTTTGTCACTACTCAGGCAAAACTTTCATTGACACTAATTGGAAAGCTGCCGAAGAAAGGGTGCTGAGGGAATTGAGAAGCTGGCTGTAACTTGGCTTGATTTTGGTTTCTGAAAATCCCTTTCTTGAGATTTACTTTCTATAACATACACTTGTTAATGCAAGTTTAAAGTCGGTGCAAATTTACACTGCCCCACTGGGGCCATACATTGATTTTTTGCAGCTGGGATCTCTTTGGCTCTGCATTTCGGATAGAGGTGTCCTGTGTGTCTGTGGATCTGCACTTTGTAGGACTTTCCCTGTGGAAGGGGTGAGGGAGGGTCTGTGTTTGAAGTCACCCACATGGCAGTGGAGCAGTGCTGACTTGCACTGGCTGTAGTTCTGGCATGCAGAGTATGTGTCTTTTTTGTTTTTTTTTCTTTTCCCCCTTCATCTCTGAAGGCATTTGGAGTTTCATGGAAGGGATTCAAACAAGTCCCCTTCAATCTCAAAGGTTTTTCTGCTTTTTTCCTTCCAACCTGCTGCTTCCAAACTTGTTCTCTCTGAACTGCTGCCACTATCTCACACAAAGGTGGCACTTTGTCACTTGGCTTGGAAGACCCCACGTGAAAGACACCTGGGGAAGAACTGGCTTGTGGAGTGAAATGCATATCAAGCAGAGGAAACATGAAGTGCATATCCAGCAGATGAAACAATCCTTTGGCAATGAGTTGAAAATGTCTGCCAGGTGGGAACTCTGAATGAAGGGCAGTCAGGAAGATGTGTTTTCTTTTATCATTAGCCTGGTTTTTGATTTTGGACTCACTCGAACTGTGTACTTGCTTCTCATGAAGAGCTTGGTTTGAGGAAAAACAAACAAATCCATTCTGGACAGATGGTGCTGAAAAAAAGGGTGGCAGAGAGGTGGCACAAAAGCAAGGGGAGGAGTGGGTGTGAAAGGAGGATGGAGAGAGGGAATATGTCTGATACAGGCTCAAGCAAGCCTGTGAGGAATGATGTGAGCCAGCCCCTGAAGTGAGCCAGCGAGCTCGTGGAATGTGAAAGTCGTGTCAACAAGAAGAAACTTGTGTGAGTGCACAGGGGCTTTCTTTTCCCTTCAGTGGCACTAATGAGAGTCATCGAGTTGCAGCAACTTCCTGGACACAGAAAGTCACAGGCTTTGTTCTTGTCTTTCTCTCCACATCCTGAGCTTCTTTTTTTTGGTGCTAGTTCCCAAACTCCAAGGGAAGCCTGGGAACTTGGGAACAACTTATCCAATTCCTTTCTTACCAGCCTATGATCCAACATGTGTTATAACCAGCTGGGTTCTTTTCTGACTATTCCTAGAGAGTGTGGATGAGACCACGCTTTGGGCCACAGTGGTGGTCATGGAAAATAAGCATGGGAAATATTCTGATTAATGTTATGTTTTACTATTAGGGAACCAGTGGTGGAAGAGTTGTCAAGAGCTTATTGCTGACCCTGCAGAGAAGAGATTCCCAAATTGCACTGTGACATTAAGTGGTACCCACAGTCCTCTTTGCTGGTGTCAGGCCTCTGAATCTCTCCAGTAAAGGGCTGAATCTCTCAGCTTGTGCTCCCACATCTACAGAAAGGTGCCATCCTGCCACTACAGCCTTTGAGAAGAGGTGGTGAATAGAACAGGAAAATAAACAGGTTAGTTGTTCTCAGTGGCACATGAAGCTCTCTGCAGACAGCAGAAGGAGGACCTCTCTTCTGAGATGCTTTTACTCTGGCCATATCCATAGAACAGGAAACTTCTTTTTTGTCAATCAGCTTTACCATCAGACTTCAGATTTATTACTGTTTGATATGACATGTTGTCCCAGACTGCTGATTCAGCTGCAAGATAAAATAGGCTTCAGATGCAGCCCTGCACTTCTGGGGAAACTGTGCTGCTTTTCCTGAGATATCTGTAGAAACAATAAAATGCAGAAATCCCTTTTATTACAAGCCTTTTCCATGAGCTTGCTGACTGACTGTTTGGGAAACAGAATGGACTGTGTAATTTGGATAATTTTGCATATGAAGGCTCTCATGTTTCTCATCTTCATTCATTACTATACTTAATATGTAATTACAGTCAGCTATTAGCCATTAGCAGCTAATTCCCTGTTACTGATGAAGATGGAATTGAGTTGCCACTTTCAAGTGTCTTATTTCATGCTTCTTAGTGTCTGAGCCTCCAGAGAAGCATCTCTGAAATATCTCTGTAGAGCTGGCAAAGCATGACTTTCCTAGAGCTGTGCTTGCTGGAGTTGAGTTGCAACCTAAACAGTAAGGATTCAGGATTTTCATTCAGTTTTTCATTTCACAACATTTGACAATATTTTGGAGGCTTCCAGGATTAAATGAGCTCCCCAGGCAGGTGGTTTTCCTGGTGTCAGCATGACTTCCTGTGTTTAGAAACATCTGTGTATGATTCCAGCTTCAAATCTAGATTTTCATGCCCATGAGAAAATATAAGGGAAGACATGATTTCCATGTGGAGAAATGACTGGATTAATGACTCCCAAAGAATGACTTTGCTTTATTAAATTACCCTGTTAAAAGAGCTTCCAGGTACAATGCTAGGGAGAATTCTGCTGATTGGTGCTAGAGGGAGAGACTCAATACATATCCATAAACCCATGATAAGCTTCACACATTCAGGTGTAAGGAGCCCCACAGAGCTTCAGTATCTGGTGAAGCTGAGTTCCTGTGAGCTCCTATTCCTTGGGATTCCTCAACAGAGCTCATGACTGTGCCCACAGAGAGTTCATTATGGTATATTTGCCATAACTTACACACTTGAGGTGCAGGCCTCAGTGGGTACGACAGGCTTCCTCTGGGTCTGTCAGTCAGACAGAGTAACCCCACGGTGCTGCAAGGTCACAGCTCTTCAGGAAGGTACATTAACTACAAACTGACACTGCAGCTCAATAAATCCACTTCATCCAGTACTGGAAAAAATCACCAGTTGCCTTTGGATAATGAGGTGTACTTGAAATCAGGCCTGTGACAGCCTCTTCACTATTTCAGGGTGTTCCTGCTGTAATTTTCTGTTCCTTCCATTCTCCAAGACATGATGGACCCCTTGCTTTGTTATGAAAAGAGCTAGTGCCATAAGGGAAACAGATGACAGGACTAAATTAAATTGTTCATATATTAATAGATGTTAGGGCCAAAGGGACCATTATGGCCAAATCCTCTGACCTCCACGACATAGGCTAAACAATCATATCCAAAAACTCCTGGACCAGGCCAAACAATCATATCCAAAAACTCCTGGAACAAGTACTCTATTTATATGGGAGCTATGAAGATATATTTTAGAAGACGGGTCATCATTTAAATTACCACAAGTGATGGAAAGTCTCTCTGATTGTAGTAATTGCCATGAAGCCATGATATCCCTCTGCCCCCAGCCAAAGTGCTGAGGGGACAACCACAACATGATCATTTAACACTGCACCCTTCCAGGAAGAGAAGTTCAAAGCAAAACCAGCAGAGTTTCAGGAAGGAGATGGCTGTGAATTGACTATAGCTCAAGAAATCAATGCAAACTGCCTATGGAAAGGAAGGAAATGAAATTGCTTAAGCCAAATTTTGCTGAGATTCAGGAGATTATTTCAGTTATCTAAACTGGGCTCTGAGATAAGTAGAAGAGCCTGTTGGTCCTGAGCTGAAGACAGTACAAGGAGCATTGTGAGGTTTTTCCAGCCCACAGTGTGTATGTGATCCACAGGAGTGCACTGAAGAGTAAACACATAGCACAGCTCTCTGCACTGAGAAAAACCCTGAGGGTGTTTTGCCCTGGAGTGAGCTTGATCTTTTTTAAACAAAGGAGAGCGAAGAAAGGACTGGACATCAAATGCTTTAGAGCCTGACCCTGCCATGGAATATGTTCCTGCAAAATACTGGGTGACCTCCAGTCACTGATGAGTGTGAAAGCCAAAGCTCTTGAGCACATAGCAAGATCAGCTCCTTAATAAGAGTACTGTGATGCGTGTCAAGCAAACTTCCCCTTCCTGAGCCAAGAAGGAAAGGAAGCATCTTCTCCAGGCATCTCTTGCACTCTGAGACACTCATTCTGTATTTCTTTATGCACCTACTTTGATCCTCTGGACAAGAAGTTTCCGACTTAAAAACCCTGAGCCTCTGTTCCCAGTCTGGTTGCTTTGCAAAATGGTCCTTCCTTTCAGGCTGCTCATAAGAATGGCTTTTCTGATCATTCATTTACTGGGATTGTGCCAGCCCTTTCAAGGGTTCACGTTCAATTACTCCTCTGTGCCACTTTCTGGTCACCAAGGAAATGCCTCCAACAATCAAGGAGGCAGTGCAGCTGATGAGGGTGTTTCCAGCCAAATCCCTCAGCAGGAGGGTAAAAAGACACACAGGAACTGCTCAAAGCCACACACAAAATAAAAAGTGATCACTTCAGGAGTATCCATTCACAGCTCCCCTCCAGCTTGCCTCTAGATCATAACAACACCCTTTAAAAAAATGTTATTGCTGCTACTATGGTTTGGGGAATCTAGCAATAGTGGAAACTCTAGAGAAAAATAAATATAAATATACCTATCAACCCCACAGGATATTTGCATATGTAGCTTGTAAAGATGTTGTATGAATAATTGATGGCATGGTTCATATTGTGCCATTGATTAGCTAGGCACTGACTGAACCATCCACCCCACCCTTTCAGGATGAAGTGCTGAATATTTTTGTTGTTATTATCATAATTCTGGCTTTCAGTTCCATGGACAAGGGCCAGCACTGAAACTCCAGCTCCAGCCACCCCAAACATGGGTGGTGGTAGGAAACTGACCCACAACTGAGTTCCAAGTTTAGCAAATCTTTATCATGGCAGAAAACCCCAGGTGTGACCAACTTGGGGTCAATCTCTGGCCTCACTTGAATCAGTGGGGTTTTTGCCAATGGCTAGATTTGGAGACAGGAGTGCTGGCTTGAGAATTTCAAGCTAGGATTGTATTTACAACTTGATCGTACCTTAAACAGGATACCTCAGTGTTCCTCAGTCTCTACCCTCTCCTAAGGACCTGGGTAGAAGCCAGCTAATTAAAAATATTGTCTTAAGTGTCTTGTTCTCAGCCCTTGGAGAAAATGTTATGACCTTGTGCACCATCTTCCACCCCTGTGGGATACACAACTCTATTATTAGAAGTTCTCACTGCAAATGGTTTAGCAGGTTAGCCCATCAGTTCTGGAAGCATGTAATGAATTTCATGCTTTGAAGGACATTTATCCCTTTAGCCATTAATGTCCCTCTGACAGCAGGCTTTCACTTGCTGGGAAATGAATGAGATGAGGGTGGTAGTCTTTAATGGGAATGTGTTATGAGGACCTCTGCCAGAACCAGAGTTGTCTATAGCTGGTTGTAGTCAATCTAATCTGGCAATGTTATCGTGCCCAGGGACAAGTCAGCTTTCTCTGTCTGAAGACCCTTGTATTGAGGTGATGATTTTATTCTTCATGTCAATACACAGAGGCTGGAGGTGGAAAGAAAAAAGAGCTGCTTCTTGCAACCACCTCTGTTCCTTTAGCACTTGCTCTGTGGCCAAATTTGAGTGACTGTCAGCCACACGTGGTGCCAAAACACTCTGAGTGGCTGTGCTTGGGAGCACAGGGAGACAAAAGCAGCCCTGCACCAGCTGTGGAGCAGCTGCTGCCCCGGGGCGCGTTGTGTGCCTGCCCTGTGACAATGCTGGGTGTGACCGCAGGGCTCTGACATCCAGCCTGCTCTCTGCAGCACTGAACCATCTTAGTCCAGCCCTTTCCAACTTTGCTCTCCATTTCCAAAGGCTTTAATCTTCTGATGAGTTTTGAACCTGATGATTAATTTCTTTAGGCACAGGTAAAGGAGAAGTAACACACTGAAAAATGAACATGTTATGGAAGTGTCTGTACTACTTGTGGAGAGGATGGATTGTCAGGAGACAGAGGTAGACAGTGAACTTTCTGCAGCCTGGGACAGGGCAGGATATTGGGCAGATACTGGCAAGCAGAACAGCTGTGGGACAAGGAAGAGTAAGTGATCTCTGTTTCACTCTGGGAAACTCTACCAAGCCATATCAGTATATCTCATCATGGGCTTTACTTTTTCCTTGCTCTAAAAGGATCACATTGTCAACATCAGGAAAGGAATGCTAAACAGTCATATTTCAGTGTCTCCTTGCACAGGACCCATTGCCATGTGCAAAAGACACAGTGAGCTGAGGCACTTAGTGTGAACTTTGAGGATTAAGGCTGTAATGTGGGAAAATGCTGGGCAGGTTTCCCTTGAGAGGCTCTCACAGTGTTCCTGTGAAGGCAAACCTCCCTGCATAGCTGCAGGGTTGAGATAAGCAGTTCTGCCCAAAGAGTAGTTAACCAGATGAGAAGAAATCCACCTCAGTCCACAGGCATGAACCCTGAAGCCACTTGGATCTTGTGTTCACTGCAGTCTGAGATAAAAACCTTCCTCCTCATCCTTCTTAAACCAAAACCAGCACATCCATGTACAAGCAGAGGGAGGTGGGCAGTGTTGCTAGGCTTTGTTTAGTGCTGAAGATTTCTTCCAAGACTCATGTTGTCTGTTTACTTTAAAATTCAGTGTTTAAGGCAGATTCCTTCTGTAGCCAGCAGAGAACAATGAGCACTTTTACTGGGTCCCATCTGAAGAGACGTGTTTAAGACGGATTTGATGATTTGCTCTCTGGCTCTCTAGTCTTCCTAATGTTTAATGGGTATGATCCAACCTGTTTCAATCTTGACATATGCAGTCAGGGGCTTTACGCATTACTCATCTGGGTTAACAGTGCTCACAGCTTACATTTTCCCCCTTATCTATGAAAAGCAAAGATTTTTGTAGCTCAGCTGATGTGCAGTAGCTCAGTAAACCAGAGCAACTCAATTGAGTGTCTGAGAATGAGACACATTTAACTGCAATCTATAAAATACCAAAGGATTTACCTCTAGTTGCTTATACTTCATTACTTTCAGAAGGTGGGTAGTTGATGTTTATCGTAGCTAATTAACAAACCGTGGAGTGGGAAGGCAACTCTAAAAGCCTTCTCATCCATCCTCTGCTGCAGCTACCTGTGTGTAGATATTTATGCCTGTAAAAATGTCAGTTATTGGAGGCATGCTGGCCTAATGCTTCATTATCTCTGTAGTCTGAAAGCTCGTACTAAGCTGAAGCCCAGTTTACGGTGTCTTTCTGGGTGCTTCTTAGCATTTCAACATAGGTAATTAAACTAATGCATTAATGAACAACAAACTAAAGCAAAAAATCCCAAAGGATGTTTAGGGGGGAAAGGGAGGAGAAGGGAGTTTGCAGTACATCTGCAGACAGAAGTAGATTCTGACAGTGGGAAGGCAGTGACTAAAGAGATGTTTCAGGAAGTGCTTGTGGAAGGCTGGTACATTTACCTTTTTTTAAGTCACTTTACTTGGAAAAACTGCAAGTGACTTTGAGGGCTCTTCCAGTTCAAGTAAATGAAGTATATCTGATTATATAGCAATTTGAAAAGTAAGGAGAGCTTTGGCAAGATCCTTTTTGCACCTGTACACAAGAGTCTCTCTGGTACTTGTGGCGTGGTGTTTGTTCAGTTAGAGTGATAGTCCTTTGGTGTTATAGATGGGAAGGAAGTTGTTTTAAAGCTCATTCCCAGGCAGAGTTTACTGGAAGGGTGCAAATTCTTCAAAAGCTCATTAAATTATTACCTTCATGCTGGAGTGCACCCTGCAAAACATTTACCCCTGGTCTGAATGTCACCATCCATCCAGGCTTATTATTACAGGGCAGGGCACGGGATGTAATGTGTGACTGACAGTGCTGCCACGGGCTCCACACACCCCACAAATATGGAAAGCTCAGGGCTCACATACTTATTATGGCTCCCATTACTTCAAACCACTTTGCTGCCAGGTCAGAGCTTCCAAGCAGGGCAAGGCAGTGTCCATTCAGCAGTGTCTGTCTCTTGAGGCACAGGAGAACATTAAACACATGGTGCTCAGCAGATTGGTTCTCCTTAGCAGCTTGGCTCTCCACACAGAGAAACCTGTTTGTCTGTCATTTCAAGGACTCTGGTTTTTTGCTTAGCACACAGATACATAAATAGATCTCATCTTAAGATATCAAAGCTGGTTTGGGTCCTATTTGTGGCAGAAGCTAACTGCTAATGGAATGAAAATCCATAAATGTTCTCAGCAGCTTTTATCACCCAAATGTTTAAGAAAGCTTTGCCACAGACTGTGCTCAGTTGTTAACTGTAATTATCCTGGTACCATACATGAGAAGACTGAGATACAGGACACTAAAATGCTGCTCAAACTAGCAGCACATGCAAATGTAAGTTTTGCTTTTCCTCCTCCAAAGCTGCTTTTTCAACAGCTGGGCTGTGCTGCCTCTGAAGTGCCCAGCACTGCCAATATCTTTCAGAGTCATATCAGAGCTTTTGGTAAACAGGTTGAAGAGCTACTTAACATTTATCATGTGCTATGGCTGCTCATTGTTTCTGAAGCAGAAGGGCTCTGCATCTAATATAAACCTCTCACTGCTGATACAGGCAAGCAGTGGTTCTCCATGGCCAGGGGTGGGTAGGAATTGAGTAATATTGGCGGTACAGGTTCTCAAAAAGCCAAGGCATGTGATGGCTACTCTCAGCATGCTGGTATGAGAATTGGAGGCTGCACGTGGGTTGTGCACCCATGGGCAGGCCCCTCTCTGACCATGCACTTCTTGCATCCAGGAACTGAGAATTTCCCTGCACCAAATGAGTGGTGGCATGCAAGCAAGGACATGCAGCCTATTCCCTTTGTCCAGGCTGCAAATGAAAGGAAAAACCCAAGATTTCCTAGAACTGTGTTTGTCTCTGATGTTGTAATGCTGCATATACAAACATTTGCATGTAATCAGAGTTCTAAGCTACTTTGACAGAGTATCTGGGCTTGCCATATCAGAATGAGATCTCTTTGCATGGTAGGGTATATGAACACTCCAGATTAGAGTCTGAGTCTGGAAAGATGTTCCTCATTGTTAGGGACAAGGGGCTGGAGAAGAAGAGGTTAGAGAATAATGAAAAGTGATACAATTTAGAGGTTAAAGAATTTTTTCTTCTGCTTGGAGTCTTCTACAGATAAGTCCATAGCTTTGTGTGAGTTGATTAGAGCTCCTCGTGTCTATTTCCTTAAGGCACCACAAGAGAAATGCAGCCTAAGTTGGAAAGGGAGATCTATGTGTATATTTTAGCCAAGTATCCCCAAAGTCTCTCACAAATAGAAAGTCAGTGTCAAAACAAGCTCAGCTGGTCTGGGTAGAAGGAAACACACAGAAATAGTGTCTCCTGCTCCTGGAATGTACCCACGTCTGGGACTGAATGTTACAGCAGTTCTTTTTTCACAGCCTGGCATGGCAGTTCACAGCAGGGTAGAGGGATCATGCACTGCATACCTTTGAAGAAGAAGTGGTGATGCAGATTTGAAGAATGTAATCTACCCAGGCTGGAACTCACAAATCATCTTCATAAGGAACTCCTTTTCTTCAGTTTGCACCCATTTTTGACAGCCTTTCTCTCACAGAGTCTTTTGCCTTTGTGCTATGGTGGCAGGAGTCTGCAGAGATGCTGTGAGGTGTTGGCAGGGCAGCTCCAGAAGCAGCTGTGAGTGCAGTGTCTGCCTGCATCCAGCTGTGTTCTGCACATGGGCACTGCAGCTACTGCACCACCTCCCTGCATGGAGCTACTGAGAAATACATGCTCAAACTTACTTTGAAGTGTGCATCCCCCCAAAAGATCTTATGCACTGTTTCTAAACTTGCTGTTTAGATGGAAACATGCCCTTGAATTTGGCCTCAAAAGGCAACTACAGTATCACAGGACAGGGCTCATGTGGTACTGATGGCTGCAGCACAAAGCATTGACACCAATTCTCTTTTTCAAATATAAAATAAGAATTTGGCTAAACCTTGAAAATGACTGTCTTCCTTTCCTCTTGACTGTACAATTCTAAGTCTGGATCTTCTGGCAGGTTAAGAATAAACTATCCCCTCTCTAGCCAGTAAACAATTATGCTGTGGGACTCCACTCTGTGGGGGATTGGACCTGGAAATATGGTAAGTATAGAAGCTAACGGGCAAATAGAACCCAACAAGTCCCCAAACCCAATACTACCAGGGTTAATCTGCTAGGAACACTTTCTATTAAATATAGAAACCACTTTTCCCTCTCACAAGCCAGTTATAAATAAATACCTTTTCCCTTTTTTTTTTTCAGGAGAGCCTGGCACAGCCCCAGTGAGCCTGATCAGCCTCTGTTATGGAGCTGAGTAACAGGCAGCTGCAAACCTACTAAATACGTGCCCAGGCTGACAGGCTACAGCCCAGCTGCAGAGCAGGGACACAAGTTTTCCCCCTCGTTTCTCTCTGCCTGTGGGTGACATGCTCTGGACAGGCTGCAGTGGCCAAGGATGAGCAACATCCCTTTCTCCTGCCTGTGGAGAACACATTGATGGGGAAAAGAAAGTGGGTACTTTGCTAGGTGTGTGGGAGAAAAAGGAAGAAAGTCACGACTGAAATAGAACTGAAAGTGCTGAAAAAATTGTTGCTGATGGTTTTCAGTGAGGAGAGTTTGTTAGATTAAGACTTGCACAAATAAATGATGACATGAGCAAGAGTTTGCAGGTGTGCAGGCCTACAGCCAGGGAAGTACCATGTGAGTGCATGGTAACTGATGGGGAGAAAAAACCCTCAGTATTTGCAATTTGAAAGGGGGCTGAGTCTGGTTCCATAACCTGCTTTTTAGGGCCTAATAACAGCAGCACCAGCAAATTTATGTAACATTTATCATCTTTTCAGAATACTACTCAACAAATCAATCTTCTTGAGGAAGCTCGTAAATTGCTCAAGGATCCTTGGAGGAAATATGACTCTGTTATTTTCATGCTGCTAAAATGCCTGCCACCCTACCCACAAACAAATTCTGCTCCTAAAAGGTGATCTGTGACATTTGTGTGTGTCTGTTCCACGGCAGTGGTAGGACACTGGTCCCCCAGGTGACCCAGGGCTGGCTGAGTAAAGAGCACAGTCTGAGGGTGTTGCCAGAGGTGTGTGCCCAGACCTTGGTGCCTCTCATGGCTTCCAAGAGGGCTAAATGCTGTCTTGTGGCAGTTTTGCACTGAGGTATCTGAGGATTAAAATACATTTGCATAATAACTATGTGCAGTTTACAAATTCATTTGGCAAGTCTTGAGACAGGGTACACAAAATGCACCTGCCTTGTTAGACAATTCCTTTGAGAAGGTGCCCCTGAAAGCCTATGGCTATAACTATGCTGTTTAAAAGCCTATTTTCTGTAATGAATGTGTCCATGCTCAGACTTCATGGTCCTCTTTACACCCTGAGTTTTCTGCTAAGACCACCAAGCTTGAGGCCATTTCTTATGGTGATCTTTGGGACACTTTCAGTGCATATTTTGTCTTGCTAAACAATGTTGTTTGGACTTCCCAGATCCTTCCTCAAGAAAGATTCAGCTTTTCTGGAAAGAGTTCAGAGAGGAAAGTTTGTTGCTATTTGCAGCAGCAAACAGCTAAGAAATCAAAGGCAACAATTCATAACACAGATCAGCAAAAGGTAAGAATGAAACCATTTCCTGAGGAAATATCCCAACAAACCAGAGCGACATTTCAAAATGATGATTTGTAAGTCACTTAATAAAATTCATTTCAGTACAGCTGTGCCCTAAGGAATAAGTGTCTATATTTAATTCCTCTTAAGCAAGAGGCATTTATCGGTAGGGAAAGGTTGCTTTGTTCATCTTTCTTGGGGGCAATGACACAGCTCCAAATATATTCAATAGCATCCAAGTTTCTGCAAAACTGAGTGGTTTTGAAAGATGGTTTATTTTAAGAGATATAAAAAAATTGAGTAGAAGGATCACTGCCTTACTTTAAGGTATCAGTTCCAGGCAGAACTGAATGGAAGAAATTATGCTCTTGTTACCTACATTTGGAGCTGCTACATCCCAGCAGAAAGATTTCCTACTGCCACCTCCATCATACTCAGAGCACCTAAAAAACCTGTTATGAGGCTGTGCCCTATACCAGGGCACTGCTAGTGTAAGTATTCTTGAATGGTTCTGCAAGGTAGCTTGAAGTGATCACTGCAAACTGCGAAACTGAGAAATACTGAGTACAGTTTTTACCTCATACTCTGGTGTGAACTACAGGGAACTAATTGTAGTGCTTAGCATAAATACAGCCACCTTCTTTCTTAGCAAAGGTGCAGTTGTGCTAAATTAAACATGCTGAGATGACTAAGAATAATTATTCATCATGATATCTTACTGAATTTTCAGGGGTCAGGAAGATGACTCCCTTTTTAATACTAAAAATAGCATTAAGTGAACAGAGCATATTTGGTGTTGCCATGAGTAAACTTGGGAGATGAAGCAGACTGAGTAACTACCTATTGGTGACTAGAAAAAAAATTCTGCCCATGGCAAGGGGGTTGGAAATAGATGGTCTTAATGATTCCTTTCAACTCAAACCATTTTGTGATTCTATGAAAACACTGATTTTATTTCTTTTTTCTCTCCCTCTTACTCAGTAGCCTGAGCTGTCAGTGGTGGTGAGAAATGTACCCTGCAGGGGCAGCAAAGCACAGATCTGTTCCAGGAGAACGGGAAAAAGGCTGTGCTTCGAGTCACTGCTTGTGACAGTGTTATTAGTCAAAATAATGGAAGAGCTCAGAGGTGACTCATGAATGAAAATAACTGGGTAATTAAAACCAGTGAACATTTATGTAGGAAAAACAGGTTCCTTCAAATTAATCCTGTTAGGCTGATGGGTTACAGGCAGAGATCTATTATTGTTTGGCTGAAGTGACACTGTAACACACTGACAGTCTCCTGCTGTACAGGCAAACAACCAGCACTTTAGGTATGAAAATCCATGGGCCAATGTGCCAGTTTTTAAAGGTCTGGCAGGGCTAAAATGGTCACTGGTTTGACAAACAAAGTCTGCTGCTGGTGCAGATAATTTGGTTCTCTCTGGATTCAGCACTACTGGCCAATACTGGGCCCTATTGTTTTGCACATCATTTGGAAAGTTGTTAGTTAATTGGGGGAAGTTTTGGGGAGAGCCACCTGAGTGAGTGGAAGCTGATCTGATTGCCCTGATGTGAGAAGGAGGAGAATGAGAAGAAGGGAAAGGGCAACTTGGAAATGAGCATATGTAGCCATAAAGATGTAACTGCATTCAGGGGCTGAAAGCAGAAATGGGTCAGATTTAGCCTCATAAAGAAATTCTAACAGAATTTCTAACAGAAATGCTGCAGTTCACCCAGGAGCTAATCTGAAGACATGTTGTATCTCTCGAGTCACAAAGGACAATGGTCCTCTCTTGCCTTGCAGGATATCAACCAGAGATGGGCTGAAACCCCAGAGCTCAGTCTGGGATCTGAGCCTTGTAATCAAATTGCTGAGGTTGTGGTTAAATAAAATACAAAATGAATACATTATAATCTGTTTGTTCCTCCCATTTTGCTTCAGGACACTAACTGTGGGAAAATCACAAAGTGCTTGGCTTCTTCCCGAGCTCAGGCAGTAGCCCACATCTCAGAGGCAAGATGGCTCATTAAACATTTCCTGTTTCCAAGCATTCCCTGTTGGGCTACCCGGTACCTCTTTCCTGCAGTCCTGTAAGCTGTGCTGCTAATTCAGCATGGGTAGCACCTCAGAGCTTGGTGAGGAAGGACAGACTCCCTAATTCATTTCTGTGTTTTCCTTACTGTATTGCTCATGATATTTGAGAGAGCCCAGTGATGTAAACACACCCAGATGTGTGAAACATGCCCCTGGCCTCATCTGCCATCCTGCTCTGGGAGTGCTGTGAAGCATTTCCATTCTGGGTTACCAGTTTCTGTGGGAAGGGGGCTGTTTGGAGAATAATAACCACGTATGCAGCGGGCCTGGGTGTGTGTCCTTGGAATGAGGCAGCTGGATCCCATTCCTGGCTCACACTGGCATTTTCTGTTGTGTGGTGGCACTGGCACCATGAAATGTCAGGTCTCAAAATGGAAATGGCTGGCATTGTTTAGGACTGATTCCAGCAAATGCCTTTTGGATAGAAGCACTCTTTTGCTGCCCCTTCTCTGTGACCTCGTGAGGAGAAGTATCTAAAATAGGTCATTGTTATGCACGGAGAGAACCCTGTTCCCTAAGCTCCCTTGGTTTCCAAGTAAACGAGCTTTGGAGGTAAGTTAGCAAAAGAGGCTGATTCATTAGCAGCAAGAGAAATCTGTGAGTTGGAGGGGAGCCCAACTGCCCAGAGGGATTTACGTAGTGACATGCTTCTCAAATCTTTGTAGAACAAGCTGAGTGATACACACACAGACTTGAACTGTATCACAGTCACATGCTTGCTAGGCTCAGTTCTTATCTCATGGGTTTCTCTGGAGAGTATCAGTTGCTCCAGTCCTTCACAGGGCTTTAAATTTGTAAGGGAAGAAGTCACAGTGAGGTATCCTCTAATGTGAGAAAATTGTGTATGTGTTTTCTTTTCCAAATTAGGTCACCTTGTAAGGCAGTTCTGGATGGAGTTTGTCCCCGCAGTTAGAGAGGCTGTAAATAACATAGGCATTACAACATGTTTGACAGGGTTTCATTGCGCCATCACTACTCTATCCGAATATCATATCTCAAATTAATAACAAATTAATTTTATCTGCTGAAAGACCCCAACTGTCGCCCTCCTGGCCGGAATGAGATAATTTTGGGCAGTTACTCGCTTAGAGGAGGAATAGGGCCAGCACATTCTTTTGGCATCATTGCCGAGGGCAGGCTTGTGCAGAGGGATGAGTGCTCCCCTTTGTCCAATCACATGGAGTTCAGGGAGGAGAATTCAGGCTCTTTGGAGCATCTTCCGCCTCTTTGTTGGTGTGTTAAGCACTGGTGCCAATTAGTGCCAGTGATGAGAAGGGCACTCGTCCACAAGATCAGAAGCAGAAATACACAAACTGCTCTCACAGAGGACACTGAGCAGCTGCCGGATTATAAAGATCTCTGGCCCCTCCTGACCTGGGCCAGATTTGAACCATTGACCTAGAAGCGAACAGCTTGAAATCCCCGCACAAGCCACAGGATAAATAGGGCTTGCCGAGCCTCATTCGCATTCAGTTGCTGCCATCTAATGGCAGATGGGGAGTGGAACGGCCTCAAGCAACAGAAAGCAACATAAATATCACCCTTGGGACTCTAGTAGGTGGTAGAACCTGCACAGATAGCTCTCTTCAGAGTGCTGGGGTAGCATGGGGATTTGGGCTTGTTTTATTCCTCTAAAGAATAGTTTGACAAAGGACTGCTGTGCTGCAACTCAACACAGAAGTGTGTCACTACAAACACCGGGTCTTCACACTGCTTTTGCTCTTCTCTGCTGGGTTATTTCCATACAGGAAACCTGAGGGAAAGTCTGTGATTGTGGCCTGGCTGAACAACTGCCCCAAGGGCAATGGCAACTGAGTGGTGAGTGCCTGAAATAAGGGAAGGAGAAAGGGAGAAAAAGAAGGTAGGAGATGGCACTTTTAATTTCTTTTAGTACCACTGGTGCACACAAAACATCTGGACTTCCCAGAACTTTGTATCAAAAGGAGAAAGAGGTGGAGATTAGAACAAAATTAATGCAGCTATCTAGAAATTATTTGGCCTAGCCTAGTCGACAATAAAGCTCCCTTTCCTTCAAATATTACTTAAAGGAAAACCAAAGAGAAGAGATGTCTTCTTCTCCCCCTTTACCAGGTCCAGGAAGTTCCTTCTGTTTTCTTTCTCCAAACCCCCAAATTTATAGCATAAAAAGTATTGATCAGTTTTGCACTGCCTATTTCTGTCTGTGCACGTATCTCCAAATTATTCTTTTAAGCCATGCTAGCTAACACTGTCTCACAGAGGAGAAAGGCTAGAGAATGTATATTCCTTTATGCATCCCTGAGCTGTAGCAGGTGGGTATCCAGAGGCATGTCCCATGATGGGAATGCAGCCTGACGAGCCATGCAGCAGTCTCCAGCAGCCTTAACACAGCCCCAGTGGTGACATGGGAACCTGCATGGCCCAGCAGTCCAACCAAGTCTGTGACCAGGGCTAGCTGAAGTAATAAATCAAGATTTAAATTTGAGAAATGTCTCCAGTAGTCCCTACCCACCTAAGATATGCCATTTAATAGGAGAAAACTGGGAAGGAAAAAAAAAATCATATCTTCAGACAGAATACTGGAAAAAGTTGTAAAATTCCACTCTTTTGGCTGAAGGAATAAATGCTGGAAAGAAAGTCCAGTTGTGAAGCAACATGGAGGAGACAAAGGGGATACCAATCTTATTATTTTTTTCCTGCTAGGAAACAATCTTCAAAAGCAGTGTGTGGAGAAGCATAAATGAGTGAAATGAGTCCTCACCTTGCAACTGCTGGTGCTACCTGTACATCTGTGAGAGATCAGAGGAAAGCAGCACACACGAATTGTATCTCAGGGGGAGATAAAACATTTTAGCACGAGGTTGCTCAGCTTTGTGCCAACAGGCACTTCCAGGGCTGCAAGGAGCAGCTGAGCTATGCTATCTAAAGGGTCACTGGAGCTCTGACTGCAATCAAAGTCCAGCCACTGCTCCCTTACATCAAAGCCAGGATCTATGCAAACAGTGCTGCTGCACTTCCGAGAACGTGCAGCATTGTGTTGCTGCTGAAAGGCAGCCTACTCAAATATACACCCCCTGGGGATGCTCCAGGGCCTGCAGCCTGGTACATCGGATCCCTGAGCCAAACAGGTCTTCTGCACCCAGAGTGAGCCCTGGCAGGAAGCTCTTGTGGCTGCTGCTCAGACCCAGGTGTGAAATCCCTTGTAGAACAGTGACACTCCCGAGCGGGAAGCATTACCAAAATGCCCTTGTCAATCAAGGTCCCCGGGAGACTTTGTGCTTGCTCTGTAGATATCTTTCTTTGAAGCTCAGTGGTAAAATGATAGGAGACTACACTTAACAGGTATAAAACTGTCTTGGCAACGTTGTTACTTTTTAAAACCGTGTTCCTTCCCCTCTTATTTCTCACACCAGGACTCTGTCTTCTGACCACACTCAGGGAAGCATCAGTTGCAAAGTAAGACGTAAAATTAGACCAAGTGAGCTGAAATTTAAAGCCTTGCCCTTATAGAGTGACGTTCAGCAGTCACCGTGCACCCTCGACATGCAGCAGCTGCAGGGTTTCGTTACTGCCACATACAAAAACCTTCAACTCCTTTTGGTGTGCCCTGCTCTGAGCCAGAGGCACCATTTTATCTGTAAGAGCCCTTTAGTGTAGCATGACATCTGAGAGACTTCAACAGGATCTAAGTTTGCTCTGGTACTGAGGTATGATTTAATATCCTCAATTGTTCTGGAAATTTGAGCTGCATGATTCAGGAGACTTGCATGGTATGGTTACTCCAGTGCTTAATAAGATTTATGTGCTTAAATGTGATGGATGCTGTAATCACATTTCTAACACGCTAATTCAGAACGGGAGGGGAGAAAAACCAAATCAACAGGAGTTTTGCTGTGCCGGTGGTGGAGGCAGGCTTTTGCACAGGAAGCCTGCAACACGAGCTCTTGCCAAATGCCAAAATGAGAAGGAAAAAAACCCCACCAACCAACCCAACAAAAAATACCCCGACAAACCCAAACAGAGGAAACGGCTTTCCGCAGCTCTTAATTGCAGCCTCCTGTTTACGCTGCCCACGCTGGAAGCTGTCACCCTTTCCCTACCACCCTCCACGGGCTCCGGGAGCGGCGGGGGGAGAGCGGGGGGTGCTCCGGGCCCCCCAGCGCTGCCGTCCGGGGGCTGCCCCCCGAGCGGGACCCGTCCTTGCCGGGAGTGCCCCCGCCGTGGCCGGGGGGTACCGGGAGGTGGCTGAGGCCGCTGCCGGCGTGGCGGGGAGTGCTGCAGCCGCGGAACGGGCACGGCGCCGGGGCAGGACCGGCGGCTGCCACTCACGGCGCCGCCTCNCCGGCCGCGCCCGCGGGCCCGCGGGGACAGCCCCGGCCTGGGCAGCGCACGGAGCCGGTAAGCGCCGCGCGGGGACGGGGCCGCGGTTCCTCCTCTCGCAGAGCGGGACTTTGTCTCTCCCGTCCTTCCTCCCTCCCTCCCCTCCCCAGCCGTGATTGGGGCCTCGCAGCTGTTTCCTCTGCTCTCCAGATGTTGGGGCAAGAAGAGGGCTGGTCCTACCTGGGATAGCGCAGGGCCTCGGGGTGTTAGGGGTCCATCCTGAAAATGAGAGCATCAGCGAACATCTGGCAGAGGTTAATCCAGCTGAGGGCTGGCGGAGGTTATGGGTGAAAGACCTGGGGCACTGCCTGGGCCAGCAGTGGGACAAGCAGTATGAATGACAGTTCTATGAAGAAATGAGATCTGATGGCAGCAAAAGGGGCTACTGGTTAGAATTTTGCATGTTTATTTTTTCTTGTAAGATGCTGTGGGGTCATGGCAACTTCCCTGTAGATAGATGAGTCATGTCGTGCATGCGTGTCAACTAAGGCACAAAACGAAGGAAAAATATCTGGATTAGCAAGAAGATCAAAGAACTGTGTTGTTATTGAGGAGTGGAGGACAGCTGTGCTGGGCAGTATGCACAGTACACACCTGGATGCTAAGTCCTTTGCTGGACTGTGGGATGCTAGGATGTAAGGAAGTCAGCCGCTCCCATTTCTTGGCTAGGGGTAAGGTGCTTAAAAGGGTTGGATTCTGCTGGGCTCATACGTTCTTGTGGCTCCCAGTGTGAGAACTAGTGGGTCAAGAGTTCAGGCCATGTGCAGCACCTTCTGCATTCTTTTAGGTATTCTCAGGGGAAGAGCGAGGATGCACAGCCTAGGAAGAGAGGCAACTACAGAAAGGGAGGTTGGTTTGACACTACACAAAATTGAAGGTAAACCAAGTACTAGTATTTGGGCCAGCAGAGTATCTTGGATTTGGGGAGTAGGTGCTAGTTTGCCTTCAGGTTAATGGAGTGCACACAATGCTGAAGTATTTCCTGTCTCTCACCTACATGATACTTCTTTTTAGTTATCTCATTGTTTCTGACTTTGTTTTTCAGAAAAACTGGTTCAAGAAAGCCACCATGAAAGGTGAGGAAGTTCGGCAGAGGAGAAAAGAGGGCAGGTCTAGGAATGGAGAGCGATCCAGGCACAAAGGAAAGAGCAAGGGTAAACACAGAGAGAGCCGGCTTGGCAGCCAGGAAGCAGAGGATGTCTCTCTGCATGCACAGCAGAAACTGTTGGCTGAGGAGAAAGCGGCCATGGCAAAGTCACAGGAAGAGTCAGCCACCTCAATTTGCCTGCAAGTGCTCCTGCCATACCTCCTAGCTGGGCTTGGCATGGTCATGGCAGGCATGGTTTTGGATTATGTTCAGGTAAGGGAAAGAAACTCATCTGACTTACCTGATATGGAATAAGTGGAGGACTTTTCTTCACAGACAGGGGATTTGCTCTGGGAATGGCATAGTAAGGGAGGATTTGCAGCATGTCCCTTAAAGTCAGCTATTATGTACTGTGCAGCTCTCAAGAGACGTGGTGCTTTTCTGGTGCCTTTCCACCTTTGGATAAAAAAGAGCACATGTTACTAAAGAGTACATGAAGGATGATTAGGAACGTGCAGTCCTGTGCAGAGATCTCCCCTTGGTCCTGGGAAGAGGGTGGGTGAGTGCAGCCCCATGGCTGGGGTGGCACAGGGCTTTCCTGCAGCAGATCGAGTGCTGATATCACTCACGGATGGAGCTCTGGCCAGTCCTGCACCCACTGCTGCCTTGCACAAGGCGTCAGCCAGCCCAGCACTGTTAACACTTCATACAACAGCTCAGGCCTGCCCGTGCACCACATCCTTTTCTAAGGCCTCACAGCAGATGACTTGAATTCTATAAGTCCCATTTCTGACGCTTTGATGGTCAGGGAGACCTTTAAGGGAATGAACAGCACCTAATTTTAGACAGTTTAAAGCTGCAGTTAATTTCCAGGTTATAAATTGCCATGCCTTTGCACGCTGGGTTACTCTCACTGCATGCCTTTTTGTTAACCTTGTTATTTGACTAACTAGCTGTGAGGTCAAACTATCCTGACCTACCTGATACAGTGACACAGAAACTACTGTGTTTACATTGACAACTTTCACAAGTCTGGAGCTGTGTTCCTTTGTCATTAACCCAGGGCTGATCTCCCTGAGCTAGAAGAGCTATAAAGGCTTAGGAGTGACACAGTATCCTTAACTGACCTTAGCATGTATTTGATAACCAGCAGAACGTCAGATCACAGAATACGAGGCAAATCCAGGACCCAGTGTCAAACTACTTTTTGTCTCTTTAGACATTATTCCCGAGAGTCTTGAACACTGAGCAGCCACTTCTGTTTTTATTTTTCAGACTTTTTAGACCTGCCTATTCCTATGGATCTCTGACATTAAATGTAGGTTTTTTCCTACTGTGAGTTATTAAAGTGTGAAATGGATTGCAGATGGGTTTATGATATTGGAGGAGGACTTTTCCTTCAGTTTTTCTTCCCTGGGATTTTTTTTTTCTAGGAAGAGCTGAGCCACTAATATGAACAGAATGTGAGGCAAACCTCATTCTCATCTGAAACAGCGAAAGTCTGTTTTCTGATTTTTGCAAATAAAGAGCTCACTAAAAGCCAACATGTTAGTGCTTAAAATATGGGAAATCAACCCATGCAACATCTTGTAGGAAACGTGGCTTTTGGCAATTAGCACAGTGGCTGTTCGTGCATGACCAGGGACTGCTTGAGCACATCTCATCAAGGGCTTGCTGCTGCCCTTCCCTCCTGAGCCAGGCCTGGCCTTTGCCTGGCTGCTGCTGTTGTTTCTGTGGGACACCAGTGGATCCCTGAGAGTCCTTGGGCCCCAGGACTTTCCATTTCTCCACAAAAGTTCTCTTCTCTGCCCTTTCCTGAAGTGGGGAGGAGAAGAGCAAGGTTAGAAACAAAACCACACTGCTTGATGTGCCAGAGAGCTCACAGAGTCAGGAGTGGTAGTGCTCGAACAACTGGGACGTGCAGTCCCTGGAAAGCATCGTCCCCCCATGAGCCCATGGTGTTGAATGGTGCTGCCTGTTGCCAACACTGCCACGTTGTGACAGCATTCACAGGCATTTTGGTCTCTTCTTTGCAGGGAATACAAGGTACAGATGAAAATGTGCCCTCAGACACTTGCCATCTTTCTGTTCTGTTTTTTGTGCTGTGCCGGTGGATGGAGGCGCTGGATCAGAGTCAGGACTCGCCAAAGAGGCTGTTTCTGCTTTGACTCTTCCAGGACAGTGCTACTTGTTGACTAGTTGGCAACATGGGGATAAGGGTGTATCTACATGCAGAGAAGGGCAGCAGAGCACCTCCCTGGGTTTTGCCATCTTGAGTGGTACAGCCCTGAGCTGTTGGGGTTTTTTTGTAGTTTTTTCACTAGCTAGTTACAACCTTTTTCCCACTGTTGAGCAATGCTCTCTTTTCGTCTCAAACCTGATGTATCATTTCTGCACAAATAAGGTGTATTTCTTTGCCAGGAAAATGTAATACATCTCTCTGCTGACAAATATGGTGTGGCCCTTTATCAGAGTCTCCTTAAATGCATAATAAAATGACCCAGTGTACAGACATGGGTCACCTGAACCAATTACCTTCTCTGCATACTGATTTATCGGTTGAGGGCTTTTTATGGTGCTTGCTTAGAAGGAGAGAGATGGAGCGTGATAAATTCATAAACCCTGTCAGGCTGACGCTTTTGTACAGGATGTGTTGCTGCTGTGTTTTTTAATGTCATTTGAGTCATTTAGGCTCACTGATATTTCCTTCACATTAATGTTTCTGCCTGTCATCAATCCAGTTGGCTGATAGAGTGGCATATGGGACTAGGTGAGCACATTATTAGAATTTGAGAACCTGTGGTAGTTGTCCAGAATTGTCCAGAAATTGTCTTTTATTTCCTTGAAGCCTCTGTGAATGACTAACCAGAACTGGGCCTTCATGCTGTCATTTCTCTGTTCCCAGCTGGTATAAAGAGGTTGGGTCATGGTGGTTATTCCAGGATTTTTATTAACCTCCCTCTTCCAGCTATTGTGGGACTTTTTTTCCAGTTAGATTAGCTGAAATGTACTCTCCTGGTACCTTTCAGCTGACTGGACTATTGTTAGGTGGTGCAGACACATGTACACACCAAGGCAGCTGGGAGTGGAGAAGGTTTTAGGGGCTGTACCAAAATAACAGCCTAGAACACAGGGAAGGACAGAGCCTCTGTAGCGTGGGTTTGTTTTCCACTCTGCCGTGCTTCCAGGGAGATCTGCTCTGTCACCTCAGTTTATGTGAATTCAGACTAAAGAAACACTGTCTAAATGGCCAAGAGCTTCCTCAGTTCCCAATTTAGCTGCAAGAATGTCATGTTCTCTCCAACTCCCCCGCAATGCTGGGGACCCTGTCACAAGGACAGACTCCACAAGCCATTAGCCTTTTTTTCTTTTGCAGAGAGTGTGAGGAAAGGGGTTGACCTATCCTAAACTGTGGTTTTTAAAGCTTTTTGACCCTTTGATTCAATTAGTTTGGCCAAATTAATTATTAGAAAGGAGATCCAGCATAATACCATGACTCTTTTCCCTACATTCTTAACTTTGAGCAGGATACAAATTTTTTGGCCGTATGTAACCATGGTGCAGCTCTGGTTTTTGACGTTGTATCAGCTGCTTAACCATGAAGCCTCTGGGGTGAGACCCCCTCTCTCAAAGACAGTGCCTTCCTGCGTGTTTCTCTTTAGAACAGGAAGGGAGACCAGCTCACAGCGTGCCCTTTCTCTCCCTTGCCTGTTGTGCAGAGAGATTATGGAGCTACCTTAAGTAAGCTCCGGCTATGCCTCTTATCTTGGCCTTTACAAACTAGCAGAAAGTTGAAGTGATGACAGCAGATAAGGGTGTTCGCTTTTGAAGCTTATTGGCTGGTTCTCTGAACTTTTTTTCCCCCTGAGAGCCAGTCATTCAGAGGTAGAGCTGGCATAGCCCGATTGTTCTGTCCCGCGGAGACCATGGAGCGGACATGAGGGGCCAGTGCCTAGAAGGGCAGATCTTATGTCACCAGCCAGCTCAGCTGTGTCACCTGCCCGGGGATGAGACCTGCGTAATACTGTCAGCTGAGAGAAACGCGGGCTCGTGCTTTCCTTGACCTTTCTTCACCTTGGAGAAGTGCAGAATGGATCGTGGTTGGTGACTCCCCACCTCCTCAGCCTCGGGACAGGGAGGAAAGTTCAGCAGTGCCTGCAGTGGGATCGAGGGAGCTGGGCTGGTTTGCAGCAGGCTTACATATTAAACCATCGTATCAAACGCACGCCGCGCTCTGACAAGAAATGTAACCTGAGGAGAAAGGACACCAGTGTGTTTGAGCACGCTGAGGGATTCTTGTATGACCTGTCACTCTTTCAGTGCTGTAGCCTGAGCAGGTCTTACTGGTTTTTACTGAAGTGGTGGGAGCTGAATGGGGTGTGGGCTCATTTCTACTTGTCCACGGGCATCTCTGCAATCTTCTCTTCTCTTTTTTAATTCCCCCCTGGATATAAATCAGAAAAACTGTGTCCATCAAGTTTGCTGCCACCTGGGCTCAACCCAGCTGAACCACTTTTGGAGGATACCCTTGCTGCAATCATCTGGACGTGCTCCTAGGAGGAGAAGAAACTGAAGGAATTTGGCATCGTTGCTGTAGTTTGAGGAAAAACATTCCTTCTGACTCTGGAGAGAGCTATAAGGAGGATCTGTGTGATGTCCTGATCTCCCTCCATTTTCCTGCTGAGCATGGGGTAACAGTGTGTGACCATGGTGGTCACCCAGTTACAGCTGGAACTGTGCTTCCATGGCAAAAAGCTGAGAGGTTTCACCTGCAAGTTGACCAGGTCAGCCAGTGGATTTCTCCCAGAGACTTCATTCTCCATTGCCTGCCAGATTTTTGTGCCGTTCCTTCTTGCTGGCTTGGGAATGGTAGCTGCTGGCCTCTTGATGGATGTTGTTCAAGTAGGTACCTGTGATTAGGCAACTTGTAGTGAGAGGGTGGGCTAAGGCTCTGACCTTGAGTATTTGTGCTTGTTTGTTTTTAATGAGTGGGGTCCTAGAGCCAGTCAGCAGAATGGCTGTAGGCTTTTGCTGTGCTGGAGGCACACTGATCCTTTAGATCAGTAGCTGGGCTCCTTGTAATGTGGGATACTGTTTTTCAGACTGGCTGCCTGACACTGTGCTGGGTGCTTTAGACTGGGTGCTCCCTTTTCTCTATCAAGCTAAACATTTTGGTAAAGACTCCTGTGAAGCAACTGGATCAGACTGCAGCATATTCCCCTGTTGCATGATATAATTTCTTTCCTTCAAAAATTGCTGATAAGGAGATCTAGGTCAGGGTTGTTATTAACTACCTGTTTTACTTAGAGGCAAGTTCATGTTTTCAGTTCTTTGCAGACAACCTAGTGTAATCTTTGGTCTATAAAGCATTTAGATACTGTGGTGAGAGGCATGCCACCATAAAATGATTAGCGTTGCCTACAAACTGAGTGCTTCTTGGGCAGTTTCTGAGGTGGGTATAAATTTAGAATAACTTCCACTGACTGCCAGGGAGTGCTGCTGCCTTTACACCATTGTGCCCACAACCAGGATCTATCCCATCTGTCTTTCCTTTGTACCAGTGGCACAGATAGAAATGCAAAATTTGATCTAGTTTGGGCATCTCATGCCGGTGGATTTACAAATCAAAAGGCTGGCAGAGTTTCCCAAGGATATATCCTGCACTCTGAGCTCACTGGAGTACATTGGATTCTCTGGCGTTAATACCACAGGAGGAGCTAAATATGGATACTTGAATGTTTGGAAAGACAATACCTTGCTTGTTTTTTTCTTGCGCTGGAAGAAACAAAGAAGGCAGAGAAGTCGAACTAAAAGGAACACAATGAATATCAAAGAAGGGTTAACTGGAATGGCACAGGCTGTTGCTGTGCTGTGTTTGTCATCTCCACCTTATGCTGTGCTTAGGCACAGACCTGTCTTGCAGCATTACAGAAGTTCTCAAACTACCCAAGATGTTATGTTAATAGTTAGCAGTTGTCTCAAAGGAGAAAGACATAGCACATACCCACTTTGTACATTGGAGTGAATAGATCTTTGTCTGGAAGAAATCAATTCACTTGCTAGGAACTGGGCTGTGTTCAAAAATGTAACTGTATCCAAACTGATGGGAAACACAAGCCATGTATGCATACATTGCACCTGTCCTTTAAATTACAATGTGTAATCTAGTTTGTGTATTTGCTCACTTGGCTCCTAGGAATGGGGTCAGGTGTAAACCACAACCACAGGAAGTGCATATTTTGGTGTACTATGTTGAAATAGAAGCCATCAGTCCATGGGTTCAGCTCCCAGAGGAGGGAGCCCGGTTAATTGAGTTATAACTGGCACAGGAGAGATGTTAGTGAGGTGAGCAGCTATGGTATCAACAACCCCATAGCTATAAACAAAACCAGTAGCTGGGAAAATGCAGAGATCTTAGCCTTTAATGGTTGGGATATTCTTCTGTGCTTCCTTGTCTTTGAGCTGTTTATTTTTAACTTCCTGCAAGTGCGAGAGCTAGAAACTCACAGTCCTGTCCAACTAAAACCTGCCACTAAGTTTGTTTGCTTGAGGCCAGGTACCATAAGACTCATATTGCCAGTCATGGAGGTTCACATACTGAAACTACAGGTTTTTCAAGTTCAGGAGTCTGTGATTTGCCCATTTTCTAGTGGTTCTTCTGGCTGAGAAATGTTTTGCCCTATTTGTAGTGACTGCAAAACATTCTTAGGAAACTGTGTCTGCCTTGGACAGGGAGATGTATGGGCAAGCTTAAGGATGCCCTATCTAGAGCATAGATAATACTGAGTTTAATCCTGCTGCCTTTCTTTTATTACATACAAAATATCTTGAAATATCTTGGTTCTGTGTTGTAAGTCCAGCTGATGCTGTCTTTTGCAGGGCTCATATTGCTTTAAAGAGAACAAAGGGGAAAATGCTCATTGGTATTCTATCAAACTTGTCAGGATTTTAGCAGTTTCTGATCTGCTCTGGGATGAAACTAAGAAATGTTCATATTACTGTTCAAAAGAAAAATCAAAAAAGGAATTTTTCTAGTCCAGTTAACTCTAAGGCTCAAACCTGGGTCCCCCATGCTTTAGGAAAAGGATGCCCAAAGAAGTAGATGTTTGCCATTTTCTCCTCCTGTGTGTGTAGGTGATGCAGTCTCTCTGCAGGGCTGATAGCACGGCACAGGTTTTTTTCTTCTGGACGTTTCTGCCTCTGCTCCAGTGATCCTTGGCCAACTTGGTCCATCTGGATTCTGGGCTGGCTGGCATTGGTGGAGACCTTGCAGGGCCCTGCCAGTGTTTGGCCCACTTTTTTACAGTAAGGCAATGAATCAGATTGAAGCTGGACGATCAGATTTCAAACCAGAGAATTCAGGAGGAAAGCATCCCTTTCGTTTTCCCTTTCCATGCCACTAGAGTGGGACAAATAAAAGGCACAGACATAAGATACTCTGTCCTTTGTTGACAAAAGCCCATGAGATGATTAGCTTTGAAAAGGATTTTGAATTGGTGTGCATTTTGTATTCCAGGATATTTTGATCTTTCTGTTGATCTTTCTGCTCAGAACAATGGAAAACCTCTGAGGCTTCTGAGCTGCTGCCATGGGAGATGGATGTCCTGGGGAGGTAACAGAGTGTGGTTGGGTCTGTGAGGACACTGTGAGGAGCTCCAGCAGGGCTGCACTGAGGCTGGGGAGGCTGGCTCAGGGCATCCGTCATAACCTCTCTTCCTCTGAGGGACCCACGAGCAGATCCAGCTGCCATGGGCAGAACACAGGGCTAACCAAGTTTCTTCAGAGCTGAGTTTTAGGACTGAAACTCCATTATGAAAATGTGAAGTGGGAAAGAGTCTCTTTCTGGCCCTGTGTCCCCCTGTGTGGGTTTGCAATGCTGCATGGAATGTTTTTGTTCTTTCTAGTCCAGTTTTCGATTCAAAGGACAGAGACATTTCCTAGACTTTGTCCAGGTGTCTTCATTCAGGTTGTTCCTTGCCTGCATGGCTCCAAACTGCCCCACTCAGCCACTGCTCCAGCTGACAGTTCTGCAAGTTGATGGCACAGGCATCATCTATTTATTCTGTATTTCTCCAGTCACTAACACAATGGAATCCTGGCTGCTGTGGTATAAATCATTACAAATCTGTCCTTAGGCTCTCTCAGTGAGTCACTAATGAGACTCAAATAGAGGCAATTAAGTCAGCTTTTTTTGTTAGTACAGTTGTGTGATTATTAGTTGTTCAGAGCTTTTAGGTGTAATTATATGTAAGACAGTGTCCCAAAAATCATACCTCATATGCTGAAACCTCTGTTCTGATGGCTTGAGACATGCAAAATCTATTATGTCACAAGGATTGGAGCTTACCTAGATGTACCAAAGTCATATTTCCCAAAGGTGGCATGCACAGAAAATACAAACAGCTGAGTTTTTCTGTTGCTTTCTATTTATGTCTTTTTATGTGCAAAATATGCAAGGTCTTAAGTATGAATTTCTGCACGGCTCTGTGCTTTAAATGATTGGGGGTTTTTACATTGTGACTGTGAAGTCTGTTTTTTCTCCTCTTTCTTTTGAAGGTGTCAAAGATGTGTTTGAATCTTTATTCTCAGTTAAAGAGAGAGGAGAAAGGGGGATATGAATCTTTAAAAGAAATGTCCATCCCTAGCTTTTCTCAGGTATTTAAGTTCCATGATAACAAATTTAAACAAAACTGTAGAGTGTCAAATAAGAGGACAATTTTTGTGTTGTTGGTTGTTTACGCAACAGTAACGTACCTTGAACATTTTGAAATGTGCCTGTTTTCAGGTCACCACTGCCAGGAAAAGTGCCTTTTTTATATTGATAATAGTGTTTTGCCTTTATCTGCACTTCTGAGGTGCCTTGCACCATGTGCTCAGGGCTGGCTCAGCCCCAATTTCATTCATCCTGACTGAGAAGGAAGCTGTGAGGTCTCCCCAGCAGACAGACACCACCACCTTCCCACAGCTTCCCACAGCTTCCCGTGGCACAGCCAGAGAAACACTCCGAGCTGTTACACCCTGTATACATTTCCTAACAGGCTGGCAGCTGAATGTGTCACCATTTATTGAGTCTGTCCAACTGCCTGCATATTCAGGTTTATAGAATCCCAGTGGATGTGGAAAAGGTGGGTAGGAACGTGCTGTTTGTTTTGTCCTCTAGTGCCAGAATTCAGGACCACCATGGGCACTAGCCAGTGACGAGTTGGAAATAGTGAACAAATTGATCCTTCACATGATACACAGCTAAACTATGGAAATTTTTGCCACAGGATGGCACATGGGTTGGAGGGGGGAGTTTGGATGAGGACCTGAAAGAGAAATCCTCTCAACTCTGGTAAGTGTGCAGAAAACCCCCACCAGCTCAGTGCCCTGTGGCAGATAGTCATAGTCTGGGAAATAGAGAATTATCCCATTTACCTGTCATTTTTGTAGACTCTTGTTTTATACACCTGAATTGGATTATTGGCAGTGCTAAGGATGGGTGAGATCGATCTTTGATGTGACTCATTGCAGCCACCCTTTTTTCCTTGTATTCTGCTCATAGATGTCGGGTTTGTTACATTTCCTTCATGCTGAGTGGCCCCATTCTGTGATTTCATCCTGATTTAAACCTCTCTGGCTACAGCAGGATTTTGCCAACATCCTTGAATGCACAGAGGAGGAATGAATTATATTCCAAGGCACTGTATGGTACAAAAATTAGAGAAGACACGTCAGTCAACAAAGCTTCTTAAGTTTTCAGATTGTCTCTGGTGTTACAGCTGATTCAACAGCTTTGTACAGTTCAGCTTCAGAGAAGCAACAGCAGTGAAGATATTGGTCTGGCAGTTTGACTTATGAGATATCTTAATTCAAAACCTTTTTCCAGCTGTACTGGGAATGTATTTGGTAACAGGAAGATTTAGGAACTGCGTGTGGAGAACAGATGCAAAAATCTCATTCTCTCCCACCACCAGTCTTAGAAGCTTGACTAGAAGTTTGGTAAGAAAAGACAGACTCAGCTTCTTGTTGTGAGATCATTTTCCAGATCTTTGTTTTTTTTCTTATGAGTTTGATTAGCAGTAGAGGTTCCTGTATCTAGTGTCAGTGCAAAGGATGGAGAACATGCTCTATTTCGACTCATGAACCTTAATTACTTTTAACATTGTTCTTGAATAATGCTAAAGGCAGATTTTAATTTGTGAGTTTCCAGAATCTTCTGTTACCCCCAGGAAGAAAGACCCTCCCCCATTAGAGTAGTGCTTTGTTGTGCATGAGATGAGAAAGAATACTGCAAGCTGAAAATTCCTTCCTTCTCTCTCAAAATGCAAAACCTAAATGCATCAGGGCAGTATCTGCACCCATGTGCACAGGATACCTGGAGGTGGTGAGACAGGAACCTGCTGCCCTGGGGTGCAACAGCATTGGACTGGCCAGCATCCCAAACTGAGGTCGTTGCCTTTGTTTTCTTCCAGCACTGGGACGTGTTTCGGACAATCACAGAAGTGTTTATCCTGGTTCCTGCCTTGGTTGGCCTGAAGGGTAATCTGGAGATGACACTGGCATCCAGGCTCTCCACTGCTGTGAGTGTTAACAAGCTGGTGGGGGGTGTGGGGAGGGGGGTGATTAGCAGGACTCATCAGGAGATTCTTCATTTATATAATCACACTGTGTATGAGAGATGCCCTTTTCTGCTAAGTAGAAACTAGTGGGGTGTGAGCGTTAAAATAATGTGTTTGCCCTCATTTTGTAACTGGAACAGAGAATTTCCATCTGCACTTTGAAGGTGAATTAGTCCCTGGGTGGCCACTTGCTGATATTTGGGGCCCTGTGACACATGAAGGAGACAAAGCCAGGGCTGCACAGCTGCCAGCTTCAGTACTGGATTGCTTTTCTGTGGGTATTGATCCTTGAGGGCTTCCCAGCAATCCTACCTCGGGGGGAGCAGACTGAGCCTTCTTGGAACCTGCAGCAGCTTTTGCTACTCTGTATTTGATCTCTTCTATCTCCCTAAGCAGTTTCGTTTACTTTGGCCTCTTTTTGTTATGCATCAGGAGAAATTGTAGCTTACCTGAGCAATTTAGGGGGAACAAAGGACAAAAAATTGTTTAATTTGTTCAGCTTTTTGTCTGTGTGGGATGTGGTGGATATGCCCACTACACCTTTAGCTGGGTGCCCTGCAACACCTCTGCACTTCCAGTGTGAGCCTCTGATGCCCCTGGGACACTGGGCTGGTGGAGAAGTGTCACAAAGGAAGTGCAGGGAAGGCTGGGAGATGGTGACCTGCATTTGACTCTCTCTGACAGCCCCCTTTCCCCCAGGGACCAGGTGAAACTGCCTTCATCAGCCACCAGTACCACAGAAACAGCTTTTCATGGTGTCTGTCTTGACTCCTAGGCTAACACTGGACAGATGGATGATGCCCAGAAGCAATGGAAAATGGCCACCTGCAATTTAGCCCTTATCCAGGTGAGTCACTTCAGCTGGGAGATTAAAAAGCCCCTTTTCTCTTGCTGTGCTGCAGACCAGCAGCATCTATTCCAGCAGTGCTGAATGCAGAGCTGGTGATTTGGGGCAGGTATCCTCAACACAGCCAAGCAGAGCCAGGACTTGACCTCCAGATAAAGCTGTGTGTGGCCCCAGAGCTTGTAGTTTAGCTGTAAAACACATCTGGACATTCATTGCCTTTGTGGACAAACTGAACTAATAAAACTCCTTTTGCAACAGGAGCTATGGCACAATCCCTGTTTCACAGCAGCCCCTGGGTAAAGCCTGTCATTTACTGGCAGTGTTGGGGAATCAGCCTAGGGCAGGAGGGGAGAGATGGGAGAGATTGTCTCTTGTAGCTCCTTCTGCTTGCTAAGATCCAGGAGCCAGCCTAGAGTTTGCACATGGCAAGACCCCAGGGCTGGCAACATGTGTTAGTGTGCTTTCCCTTATCTCCTGCCACAGCTCCCAGCTTCCTAGGAGTGCAGTGCTGGTGGGGAGCCCATTTTTGTGATCACCAGGGCTATTCCTTTGCTGATGGACTCGGTGTCCTTTGCTGAAGTGCTATCTGCCCTTTGCAGGCCACCAGAGTTTTTCTCCAAACTTTGTCAGGATTTCTTTTTTGATCTAGTGGAACTTTGCAGGGATGCTCTTTAAATACACAATCAATCAGCATCTGTGCCAGGCTTTGCCCTCCAAGCTGTGTGGCAGCGCTGCAGTCGTGTGGAGCCAGGGCTGCCTGGGAGCCAATGTGGGCGAGTGCTCACCAGCTGTCCTTTGGTCCCCAGGTCCAGGCCACTGTGGTGGGACTTCTGGCTGCTGTTGCTGCTGTGATCCTGGGAGCCATCTCCAAGGGCTCTGTGGAGCTGAGCCAGGCTGCTGTGCTGTGTGCCAGCAGTGTGACCACGGCCTTCATAGCTGCACTTTCCCTTGGTGAGTGGTTCTGGTTCCTCAGATCAAACATGCAGCACTCAGGTGGAGAATGAACTGTCCCTTCCACCAGGGAGGCCCAGCTGGCATCCCTCTGGTCTGGCAGAAGGAGGAGGAAAGCAGCTGTGTCTGCTGCTTTCATCCTCTGTGCATCCTGCCTTTGCTTCTTTTCCCCTGTGATCTGTTGTTCACTGGGCCCTCAGCATGCACAGGCAGCAGTCAAAATGTCCTTCACCTGACACATGAAAAATGCCACATGCTGTGTGTGGATGTACAGACACACTCTGTGTCTCTTGGGTGCCACATGAGCCATCTACAATGGCCCTTTCCCAGCGGAGGGTGAGATAAAGGCACACAGGGAATGGAGGGTCTGTTAGCAGACAAATCCAGACCACGCTGGAGATGGACTTGGGTCACCCCACACCCTGAGCAGGGTTGTGGCCAGCCCTGTGGTTTGCCTGCTGTGAGCTGGTGTTGCCCTGGTTTTACAGGGCCTCATAAGTTGTAACATTGTAGCTGTAGTTTTTCATGCTTGTTCTGTAAACATGGTCTTTGTTTTTCTTAACTAACCGGGATTGTTTTGCACTTGTGGAATTGTTTTTCATTCCTTTCCCTGGGGTGGAGAAAGATGATTGACCATGTCTTTGTCCTGTAAACCTTCAGGGGTGTTGACCCCTTTCACCAATCTTTGACTGTCCTTAGAAACCTATAAAAATAGGTAAATAAAGAAGGGCAGGGCTTTTGGTCGGTCCTGCCTGGTAAAACCACTGCTGCTCTGTGACCCGCGTGTTTCTTCTGTTGCTAACTAACCAACAAGCTGGGAACCAGGCACTCCTCTCCTCTGGCTCTTCCTCTTCCAGGGGAACGGGATGGGTTGGACAGTAGGAGCTGTTCTGAGTGGCCTGAAGATCTCCAGTTTATAGGTCTGCCATAGGAGGGCAGCATGATACCCTGAATAGAGGCAGCTGGCACAAAGGATGCGATGCTTCTAAAGGAAAGGGACAAGTTAGAACAAGTGCATATCCCGAAGCTGCAGTCAAAGGGTGATTGTGGATGCCTTTGATGAAAAACGTGGGATGAGGCAGTTGTTAAAAAACATCAGCTCAGCTTTCATTATTCTTCCCTACAATCTCCCTGCGTGGTGCGATACAGAGAGGCTTTGCTGCTGTACTGTCTCAGGTTTAGTGCTGACATTAGTTTTTTCCCTGGACACAGTGACAGGCAGCCTGTGTGTGGGTGTGCATGACAGGGAGCTGCTGTTTTTATGGCCAGGGAGGGAAGCAGCATGAACTGTGCTGTGGGGAGGGCAGCGTGGGTGTCTGGGAGGGCTGCTGTGGCAATGTCACATTGTGTGAGGATGTGGTTTTGTATAAGGGATGTTGTATCAGGGAAGATGCACGTGTGGCATTCCTTGGGGTAGAGCTGATGCTCCTGTGCATGCTCAGCTTTGGAGGGGCTGTGTAGACAGGCACTGAGAGGTGAGCTGGAGGGAATCACCATCTCTTGGGCTTCCTTTGGTGCAGCCTGTCAGCCATGGAAGGACTTTGAAGGGATGTCTTATGTCTTGTCTCAAGGCTGCCCTTGCTATGTAGTAGTGGAGTCTGGCCAGGCAGAGCTTATTCCAGGTGCTTCTTCCACAGGCCTGTGAGAAATCTGATAGCTGAGGGATTCCCACATGTTCATCAGGGTTTGGGGTTTGTGCTCCTAAACTTACCTGGGCAAGCAAAACTTCCCTCCTCCCCAACAATGCTGAAAAGCAGCTCAGTATTCCAGGTGCATCTCAGAGGAAAAGGGAAGAGATGTGGGCCCCCTCCACAACCCCTTGACTCTGGAGCTGCCTCACAGCATCAATATCCACCCAGTACAAATTAAAGCAGCCCTAAAGACTCTGGGACATGAGGGCTCAGTCTGATGGCTGGGTAGAAAGGCTAATGCAGGCTACTGTAAGGAAGCTCATTGCTTCTTGGTGATTCAAACTTTGAGAAATTTCAGTCTAATATGGAAAATATCTTTGTGCTGTGGAATCCAGAGGAGGGGATGGCACCAGGAGGCTGCTGCATGCCTGCTGTGTGCTTATCTATGAGTGTGCTTCATGCCTGGTCCTGCTTCAAGGCAGCAAAGATTAGGCTGCTCAGGAGGGGAGCTTCTACATTTAGGCTGCCTGCTGGTATCTCCTTTGATCCCTGGAATTTACTTGTGTGCCTCTGGGCCCTTGGTGCAGTTCATAAGGACAGAGTCGTGACCTTCAGGTTGGTGAAAACAAGAGGACAGACTCCTGGGGGTGTCCAATCTGCAGCTGCATGGTGCTGGTATGGGTAATGTGCTTCTTGCTTCCCTTAGACCCCCACGTCCCTCTGGGAACCAGAACAGCAGCTCTGGGGTGAAACACAGCAGAATGCTTTCTCTGATGCCTGCTCTGTGTCTTCTCTAGGTCTGGTGATGATCGGTGTCATCATCGGAGCAAGGAAAGTTGGGATCAATCCAGACAATGTTGCCACACCCATAGCAGCAAGCCTGGGAGATTTGATAACCCTTTCCCTCCTGGCAGGAATCAGCAGTACGCTCTTCAAATACATAGGTACGGTATTTGAAGTGTTCAGCAGGGAATTGCAGCTCAGCAAGGGAGCTCACAAATCCTTGTGGAATTATTGCAAGCTGCCTAAGCATTTCTGGTGTGTTTCAGAATGGAGGCTGTCATGCCACTGGGCTAGAAAAATTACCAAAGAGGCTTTTTCCAGACTCTCTTTTATTAACAAACTAGAAGGCAAAGCCTAACAAACACAACTGGGATTTGTCAAAGAAATTACCAACATGTACTGTGCAGCTTTGGAACAGAAGGCTGACATATGTGACACTGAATGTTCCTTGATCTGTCACTAGCCAAGCAAAACTACTTCCTGTGCATGGGTAATAGCAGGTCCTTCTTCACAGGGCAATTTCAGGGTTTTGGCAATTGTAAAATAATCTTGTATCCTCTCACGTGGGGAGTCATAGATGAACAAGATATTCAGTTAGAGAGAAGCAGTCTGCAGTGTTTTGTGCCTGCAGGACCCTGAGTAGGAGTTATGGTCTGGGGTTAGCTGTGCTGCTGGTTGCCAAAGACTTGGGCACCTGATGACCCTCAGAAGCTCCAAATATTGCTGATATACATCTGACTGTTGCTTTTAAAGTGTTAGGCTACTTACTTAGCCTAAGCTAGAACAGAAATGGGAAAATAAAAAGACCTAGCAAACTCAATACCATTTGAAACCCAAAGTGTTGCTTCAGACTGTGAGGAGAAGGAGTGAGGCAGCTGTTCTCAGTTTGCATAACTCATTCCATGTGCAAGCACAATTGAGGGAGTGAAGGAGCACACACTGCAGGGAGAGGCCTATGATTCGCTTCCATCCAGTCTTCCTTGAACTTCAGAGGTGCTTTTTTTAAAATAGGATTTTTCCATGGTGCCATCACACCTGGCTCTGTAAAGCTAATCTGTCTTTCAGTTGCTATGCCTTAGATAATATCTCCCAGGGAGCACAGGGCAGAACAACATGATAACCTCTATGGCTGTGACCAGAGAGCATTTCTGGGGTTTCCAAAGTAGTTTAAAGAGCCTCTTGAAATGGAAAATAGTCAGCACACAGACACCAAGTCATTGGGAGCATGAAGTGAAGCAGGTAGGAGGATGGCACTGCTGATGGTGCTTGAAAAAATCCATTTCCCTGCCCAGTGTGTAATAAGGTACAGGTCACATTCTAAAAACTTCTGGGTCCTACCAAAATGTATATGTATCCTTCAAAAATACTGATGAGTCTGTAAAGTTTGAAGTACTGTGTGCCACCTGATGCAGCACCATCTCCTTCTGCAAAATATCCTATTGCCAGAGAAGATTCTCAATTTTTTAAAAAATTGCCTCTGGCCCTCTCAGTCCTGCATAAAGGAGATACAAACTGTGCCAAAGGGTTTCAGCTTGGCTATGGGCTGCTGTGAGAGAATGTGGCAGAACTGGAACGTGGAGCCTGAGGACCATTCATCCTACCAGGAGTCTTTCTGTGGGCTCTGATAAGGTTTGATAGACTCCAGTGCTGTGCGTCTGCATTATTTAGGAAGGAATTAATTGCTCAAAACAACGTGTGGTGTGGGTAAGAGACCCAGTCCAGCAGTTAAGTCTGTCATGCAACCCCCCTGTCCTGGGTGACTCCAGGGGCTAAAATGCACTGACAAAACTCTTAACTCTCCAGAAGGAGTTGCATTTCAGTGCCCACTGATGCCACTCATAAAGAGTTGCACCTGTTTGTGTAAGAGCCTTTGATTCACAGAAGATGCCATCACGTCAGTGCTGTCATCCAGGTAGCCCGAGGCCCTGGCAATGATGTTTTTAAAAATGCACACTTTGAGCTGCTTCATCCCCCAGATTACCTGCAAAGTCAATGTTACATCCCACTGCCTTTGGCCCCAGCTCAGAGACCAGATGGAGAGCTTTGTTGAAGGAGCATTTCTGTATCAAAAGGGTTGGCATCAGCCCCATTGCTCGAAGGTGTTTCTCATGCTTCTGAGTCATGTTTATTTTCTTTTAGTGCTGCACATCTACTTATTTTTTAATTTCTTTACTTCTAAAGATCACTCCAAGGCTGTGCCTCTGCTGAATGGAAAAAGCACCTAATGGAAACATGCAAGCTAGCACAAAAGAAACCCCAGATCTTAACTGGCGTATACGTGCCAGAGAACATTTGTTCCTATAGAGCAGACCAGCTGCTCAGCAATTCTGCTAGCTTGCCTCCTAAAGTATTTCTTACCTCTTATTTTAGGTGAAGGTGTGGGGTGTCTGCCCTAAGTGGGATACAGCTTCCACACAGGAGTTTCCCCCTTGCCCTGCTGTTTGATTTGTACCCTGAAGCTAAATTTTGTAACTTTTTGTCTTTCTTAGTTGGAGATGAAATTGGAGAGTTGTTCATCTTCAAATATAACTTGCTTTGAATCCTGCTGATTTTCAAACAGCATCCTCTAGCAGTTTCAGTCCTCTAGACTTTCAGGGATTAATTATGGATTTCTGTGGTAGAATGAGGTGGCTTTGTGGGTACTATCATGCTTTATGTGATTTTTCCTCTAACATAACTCGGTTGGAGCTAGAGTCCTGCTGCCTTTCTTCCCATCTTTGTGCAATACTGTCTTGGCAACTAGTGAAGCTACAGGCATTTAATTCAAGATTTCTTTTCCTTGCCAGATGTGAAGTACCTTTCTCCACTGATCTGTGCTGTCTTCATTGTCATGATCCCTCTCTGGGTTGCTATTGCCAAGCAAAGTCCTTCCCTGGCCGAAGTCCTGAAATCTGGGTGGCAGCCGGTTATTGTTGCCATGAGCATCAGCAGGTAAAGGAGGCACTGCTGCCAGCCCAGCCCTGCATGCACACTGCAGAGACACCCAGGGCTCACACAGGCCATCAAAGGTGACACTGGGAGGGACAGCAGAAGGGGATTTGCCCAGAGCTTCTCAGCTGTTGGTGACTCTCCAACAGGCTGCAAGCCAGCAGATAAGGAGCCCCCAAAGGACTGGAAAAAGCAAATCATTCTAAGTCTCACTTGGACATCCAGGCACCACATGGGTGAAAGCCAGAAAACTGAAAGCACAGATGATCATCACAAATTGTCAGGCTTCAACCTCATTCTTGTCCAGCTGTAAAGAGAAAATACTGGTAAATGTAGAGCCAGGTAGTTCATTCCTCCTGTGCTGTATCTTTCACAACCAGCTGAGATCTGGAAATGAATTTTAAAAAACTGCTAAGGCCAGTACAGAAGTAAAGAAAACTTTGTGGGAGGATGATAAAGCTTTCCTAACTACTACCAGTTTTGCTTGAGGGTGTGCAAGGAGGTCCTCCTGAACTCACTATGCCATTAACAAAATCTGTAATGCTTTCTGTTGATGAAAACTGAGCTGTAAAAGGATCACATGGTGAACAGCCCATCCCTGGAAATGGGGAAGATGCAGTAACCCATGTCAGTGTGCTGTTTTCACAATGTAGGAATTGTCCTGGGAAAAGATTGATCCAACCTCATTTCCTGTCCTTTTCTTAACAGCATTGGTGGGCTCATCCTGGACAAAACTGTAACTGACCCAAACTTTGAAGGCATGGCAGTTTTCACACCTGTGATTAATGGTAGGTTGGGCATGGGGTTCTCTGCTTTTATTTATACCTTTCCTTCCTCCCAAGGGTTCTGGTATCCACAGTTGCCCCTACACAGATATCAGTGTTCAAGTTCCTGCTCCCATCATGAGTGGAAGAGAAGCTACTGGTCCCTATCACATCCCTGCTTATGTTTTGAAGTGTCACTGGAGCAAAATAGCAAGGAGGACAGAGCTATGCAAAAAGGTTAACAGCATTTCTGAGAGTTACGTTGGCACTTTTCATGGCATCAAACCTACTGGCATGTCACAGTAAATCCATTTTCCCTTGTTTCCTTCCCTCCACTCAGTAATTTGTGCTGTACAATCATCCCCTATACAGACTGTTATATATATTATAACATATATAATATATTCTATGTATATTAATACAGTAAGATTATATATGTGTATGTATCTAAAAGATTGTATGTATGGATTGGATATAATTGGATTTTTGTATATATATCTCAACATATTTTGTGTGTATATTTATATTTATATTCACAGAACTTTTATACACACACCTATCAGTACAGACTGCTGGGGATCCTGGTATCTCTGAAGAGCTACTGGCTTATTTTTCTGCTATTATAACATTCTTGTAGGACAGGCCCATTCCCATGGAAACCCAGGTTTCTAGGGCCTCATGCCACCCTCAAAGCCTGGTGTCCTGCTGCAGTGCCAGAGGGTGCCACCTTTCTGGATCTGCATAAAGATCTTGCTGACCAACCCTTTCCAGCACAGTTAGTCAAGGAGCCCAGTTGGGAAAGTCAAAAGCCATTTAGCTGAGCAATGACAGAGCCAGACGTGGCTCCGTGGGGACAGGTGACCCATTTGACAGAGCTGGTGGCAGAATTGTTCTGTGTCATTGCACAGGCAGCTCTTCACTTTGCTTGTGTAAAGTGTGGCAGTGCATGGCTCAGGTCCCATCTTGAGCTACAGTGAGACATCCTGAGTGTTTTCACTTTGATTCCCAGCTGGAAAATCTCACATTTAATAATGATCTTTTCTCCAAGGAAGGGAAAACATGAGAAGCCTGTGGCATCTGGCTCACCGTTATCTATTTTGTGGCATTTCCACCCTGAAAATACTTAGGGTGGTGGAGGTTTGCTCCACAGATCATTATCCCTCTGTTTTCTACTGGAAAATATAGCTGCTTTTTCATGTTTGCTACAATTAATAAGTCTGGAAGGAATTAATTTACTTTAATTAGCTAACATATTTGGATTCTAATTCATTCTCATGATTCCTTCTCTTCTAACAAGTGTGTTAGGTACCTTCAGACAGACTCATAATCACCCTCTGTGATGTTTTGTTGTCTTTTAAACAATAATGGTTCTCTGAGTGAGTAAATCCAAGAAGTGGCCGTGAGCAGCATCTGCACTGCTTTCCCCAGGTGTTGCTCACAGACTGTGTCAAACCAGGTGCAATTACATCATCTTCAGAGGCCATGTGCTATTTACATCCAGTGCTGGGGAGAAAGGGAAAATGTTTTCAGTCAGCAGTCAGAAGGATATAATTACTGGAGCCTTCCTGATTTTTAGGAGCGGTTCCTGCAGAGTGAATAGTGCAGCACCACTAGGGATGCAGGGATCAGGTTTTTGTCTTTCTCTCACTGCTGCTCACAGTGAATGCAGACCGAGTCACCTTAGGCTAGGTTTTGGACTGATGTTTCCTGCTGTGGTGTAGGTGGGTTACAGGTTTTCTGTGTTTTGTCCTCACAGGTGTTGGAGGGAATCTGGTCGCCATCCAAGCCAGCCGAATTTCTACATTCCTGCACTTCTGGAGCATGCCTGGAGTTTTGCCACACAAGATGAGGCAGAATTGGCCCAACCCATGCACCACATTCTTCTCATCAGGTAGACCCTGAACCCTTGGTGTCCGTGTCTCAAGGCCTGTCATCACAGACAGCTCCTTTCCCAAGCCTGGTTGGTGAAGGACTAGGTGGGTTTCAAAAGCAGAACTTTCCCCTTCCACAGAGAATACTCAGATCAGAGAGACAGGAAGCATCTTTGCAGTGGGCAGCGTGAAAAAAAGGTTTATGGCATATTTGCTCACTGGCATGCAAAGAAAGTGGCCTTCAGGGAGCACTAAAGAAAGTAATTGAAAAAGAATCTTAGATTTGATCTAACAGAAAGTCATTTTAATGGCCAGCCTAGGGCCATCACCTGTGGACAGAGCTGTGAATAGACCATAATCTTGCTGAAAATCAGCACTTCTTCCATCTTCAGCACTGGAAATACTTAAGCATCAGCAAAACTCAATTTTGGGTCTGTTGTCTTTTTAGAGTTCCTCTTGATTTTCCCTGTTAGGTTGAGAGTTAGTGCTAGATCAAACCATAAACTGAGAAAATCTGTTGCAGCAAGGCAGAGCAGAAGTTGTGGGAGGCAGAGAGCAGCTGAGAGGAGTGTGCAAGAATCAGAGTGGATCAGCATGGAGCACAAATCCTTTGGCATGTAGTTTCAGTGCTAGACAAAGGTGCTGGGCTGATCCTGCAAGTGCTTCCTATGTTTGTGTGATCTAGAGAAGGCATTAGCAGTGTGGTTGGTGGGAGGGGACAGCCCCAGGTTTATGCATTAAAATGTGCACTGTGTCCTGTCCTCCCCTCACCCTCTCCAGCTGCTGTTACCCCTGTTCCTGTCTCTCTGCTCTGCAGGGGTGAACTCCAAGTCAGCCCGGGTCCTGTTCCTCCTGGTTATCCCAGGGCACCTCGTGTTCCTCTACACCATCCATCTGCTGCAGGGAGGCCACACATCCCTGTCCTTCACCTTTGTGATGTTCTATCTGGCCGCTGCTTTGCTGCAGGTAAACCCCAAACTCTCATCCAAAAGGAATCTATCAGGTAACATGAAACCAGCATTCTCCAGGTTAAAAAGGAGCCACAGTAAAGCATCCAGCAGCAGCCTTTGTTTCCTGTCATTTCAGGTGTGCTTCTACCAAGCATCATGTACCTTCTGTAGGTCCAGTAATACTTCACCCAAATTGCCAGACTCTGGTTTCCCACATGAGCACAGCTGTGCTTTAGGGTGAGTGAGGGACCAGGCATGAGAGGAGAAATGTTCTCAACATCCACTGAGCTGCAGTAAGTGTGCAGAGACACACTTAGGAAGGAAGTACCTTTTTTAAAATGGTTACTCCTTGAGTCTCTAAGCTCTAAGTATTTCCAGGCTGCCATTAGTTACTCCAGCAAGGGGCAAGTGAGAAGCAGTGAACTCCAGCCAGCAGGTTTCCCCACCCATTTTGGAAACCACTGTGATATATTATGGTGAAAACCTAGGGAATCCCTCTGGGCAGGGCCATGTGGGTAAGAAACAAAGAGAAAACCCAGCCCTGAGCAGTTCATCTTCAAAAGTAAAAGTTCCTGGTAGGCAATGGGCAGATCATCTGATTTGTCCTGCTTGTTCCCTTTGGCTGTTTTTCCTGCCCTGTAAACTTTATTTTTCTCACTCAGAAAAGCATGTGGCTATTGCCTGAACTCACAGAGGCTCTGACTTCACTTGCCCTTTTAAATCAGTGATTCATTAATTTGCATGGTGAGGTGGCTGACTCTCACTTTGCCTTACAAGCAGCCTTGTGTGTGAGGGGGAATTCCTTGTGTTTGTAAACAGTATGTTTTTCCTGACCTTTGCACAACCCTAAGCCCAGCAGCACAGCCATAGTTGTAAAGGAAAATATTTATTCTTCTCCTTATGCATCGAGGTAACTCCTCGACCAAAGCCAAGCATGAAAATACGAAGAATAAATGACAGCATAAAGAGCAGCATCCCAGCAACACCACTGGCCCTGAAAGATTCCCTTGGAGGCCAGTGGAGGCAAAAAACACTCAGCCTGGCCCTTTTTTCCCCTCTGTTATACTTTATAAAGAAAGACAGAAAGAAAGAGGCAGGGGGAAAGTTTGGGTCAGTTGGAGGAAGCCCGAGATCAGAGGCCCAGACAACAGGACCTCAGAGGAATGATTGAATGGACTGGGGTTAACTACTCCAAAGTACAGAGGCTTGAGAAAAATCTGGTTAATAGCCTTTAAACTACCAGATTTCTGTAGGGAGGGACAGAATAACATTTGCTATGTGGTCACTAGGGGAGGAAATAGGAAATCATGGATTTCAAATGGAAAAAAGCAGATTTATGTTAGGCCTTGGGAAAAAAAACCATGCGGCTGATTGCTTAGATTGTGACATCTCCATCTCTGAGGGTTGTTTAGCACAAGTTAAACAAATTTTCCATCAGGAAAGATGTGGATGTATTTGATCCTGAATTGAGGAACATGAATGATCTATGTAAAACTCTCAAGTCTCCAGCCAGCTTTATTTTCTGTGATTCTGTTATTTAATTTACTTCCCCCATCTCTCCTCCTCCCTTTCTTCCAACCCAGCTTGCAGTTTTCACCTTTAGAAATGCTGCCTCAGGCTGTGGTTCCTGATGTGTCGTGGTCTCCCATGGAGGGACCACAGATGTGGGGTGCAAATTCTCTCTCCCTTCTTAATTCAATTAACTAGACAGTCTTTAATCTTTAACCGCAGTATTTTTTTCCTCCATCTGTTTATCAGAACTGGGAATGAAATAAGAATTAAAAGAAATCACAACAAAGATTTTCAAACTATTGAGATTAAAAAAAAAGATTTTTTTTAACATGTCAGTTCTGCTTGGGATAGCTTTGATGTAAAAACTGCCTCAAACTCCAGTTGTCCACTGAGACTTTTAGGAAAAACAAAGTAGACATGATATGAATTTTTAATGGAAAAAAGAAGGATGAAGAGCAAANCCATCCCATCCCATCCATCATCTCTCTGGGGGAGGCATGAATGCTCAGTGATCCCTGTTAGCTCTGATACCTTGGCCTTGCCCACATCACTTTGGCTTTGAGCCGAGGGTTTGTCTGTTCCTTTCCCTCACAGCAGGGCCTGTTTTGCCTCTCTCAGGTGGGGATCCTGCTCTACGTGGCCGACCTGATTGTGCGNACATCTCCATCTCTGAGGGTTGTTTAGCACAAGTTAAACAAATTTTCCATCAGGAAAGATGTGGATGTATTTGATCCTGAATTGAGGAACATGAATGATCTATGTAAAACTCTCAAGTCTCCAGCCAGCTTTATTTTCTGTGATTCTGTTATTTAATTTACTTCCCCCATCTCTCCTCCTCCCTTTCTTCCAACCCAGCTTGCAGTTTTCACCTTTAGAAATGCTGCCTCAGGCTGTGGTTCCTGATGTGTCGTGGTCTCCCATGGAGGGACCACAGATGTGGGGTGCAAATTCTCTCTCCCTTCTTAATTCAATTAACTGGACAGTCTTTAATCTTTAACCGCAGTATTTTTTTCCTCCATCTGTTTATCAGAACTGGGAATGAAATAAGAATTAAAAGAAATCACAACAAAGATTTTCAAACTATTGAGATTAAAAAAAAAGATTTTTTTTAACATGTCAGTTCTGCTTGGGATAGCTTTGATGTAAAAACTGCCTCAAACTCCAGTTGTCCACTGAGACTTTTAGGAAAAACAAAGTAGACATGATATGAATTTTTAATGGAAAAAAGAAGGATGAAGAGCAAAAAGTCTGGCTATGAACTTGTCCTCCATATTCACAGGAACCCTTCATCTGGTGGAGTGAGTGGGAGCGCTCCCATTCAAGGCATGGGAATAGGAACTGTACCTTTGGGGTGCTTTTGGTGTGGCCAGGCTCTGGTTTGGGCAGGCAGTGCTGGTGAGCAGCAGCAGTTCAAGCAGGGTCCCCACACTTGTGGCTGGCAGCAGGGGGCTGTGGCACTGTGGGTTATGTCATGCCAAAGGGTAGGAGCCAACTGCTC
>VZTZ01010936.1:225760-277184 GCA_013400955.1 Drymodes brunneopygia | reverse complement strand
GATGTGGAGGAAGGCTCTGGACCCAGATAATTTCTCTATCCCCTACCTCACTGCCCTGGGTGATCTCCTGGGCACTGGATTCCTGGCCATCTGTTTCCGCCTGGTTTGGCTCATCCACGGCACAGATATGAACCTGGGGAACTGAGAGTTCATGTGCTGCTCTCATCCCTCAGAGATGCAGTGCTTTCCTCCGGGACACCGGAGTACCTGGTGACCAGTGCTGGGTCACTTGGCTGGGCTGGGCCTCCCCTGCCACCCCCCCTGCCCTCCCCATCGTGCCTTAAAGCCAGGCTCGCCCACCCCAAGCAATCAGCACCCACAAACTCGTGCCCTTGCAAGTGAGCAAGACGGTTTTAAGAAGCACCCGCTGCTCACACCTGCACCTGGCAAACAAGGCAACAAGGAGCATTTGGGCCCCTGGGAAGGAAGGAGCATTTGGGCCATGGTCTCAGTCCCCAGCACTGACACAGCCCCGAGGCTGCTCCAAAGCCTGCCGAGGTCACTGCATCTGATCCTGCAAGTGGATGCTGCAGCCCCTCCATCGGACTCTGACTTTCCATCAAGGGAAATTCTTTATTCATCCCACTTTTCTCCTGCTGAATCCCTGGAGTAGCAGAGCAATCAGGTCTTTAAACTTGTCTCTTCTCCATTGCTCAGAGGCTCAGGATCTGAAGCAGTGAGCTGCTGGCTCATGCCCAGTGGGAGGTTATCTATGGATACCACCTACCTGCCCTGGCAGCATTGCTGGTGTCTGACCAAAAAGCTGGTTAGATTGCATTTTGGGGGCAGGAAGGTTTGTTTTTACGGTTTATGAAATGTCCAGTAGTTAAAATGTTTATAGAAACATACACATAAATAAAGTGGGTAAAAAAAAAAGTAATGTTGTGGACTTGCAGTAGGTTGCTTTTTTCTTGCCTGTTTCTAGTTCTAACTTGTCAGGTAGAAACTTGCCGTTTTCTCATCCATTCAGGGTTGGACAACACAATTTTAATAGGGCTTCAGGAAAATCAGTGTTTCCTAATCAAGAACTTTTTGCCACCCACATGTTTTGGGTTAGAATTAAAGCCCATTCCCTCTCCCACAGTCACCATCCACTCATTAACAATTGCTCTGGAATGAGTCCAGAAGCTGCATGTGTTGGTCTGGGTGACGATCAGGCACAAGGCTGTGGTCAGTGACTCCTCAGGTCCTTGCTCCAGGGTGGCGATCTCATGCTACCAGGGACATGTCAGGGAGGCTTTTGGGGCTGAAAGCAGCCAATTCTCACTGAAATTGAAGAAGAAATAGAGTCCTCCAGATAATAATAAGATGCTGAAGAGTCAGGAGCTGAAGACACGGATCAAACCTTTGGAAAATGTCACTAGGCCTCACCTTTATTAATTATCTGCCTTCTTGTTGGAGAAGGAAAAAGAGGAGTTCAAGTCCCCCAGTCTGCTGGCAGACAGATGCCTTATTCAAGGACCTTCCAGCTCTAAAATACTTAAATCTCAGCTGTGGTTGGGTGCCTGCTGGCCTAGGGTGTTTCTTTGCTCCCAGTTCTGCTCTGGTATCCCGGAGCTGCTGCAAAGCTGAGGCCCCTCCGTGGCTTTGACAAATGGCTGGAGGCCCCTAACAGCAAAAGCTGAACAGCTCTGGGCTGCCAGGCATGGGGAAAAGCACTCCCTGAAAGAAAAAAAAAAAAAAAAAAAAAAGAGCTGTTGCCTCCCCTTTCTTCAAGCTTCCTCTTCCTTTTTTTGTCATGAAAGACAAATTGCGTGGTGCTGCTGAGCTGGAGCACGGCAGCTCCCTGGCAGGGAGATGTCAGCACGAGGGGCACACACTGCCCTGGCTTGGGTCTCACTGCTTTATGTCCTGCTGCAGCATCACTGCTGCCAGCTCTGCTCGGCCAGAGCACCCCTGGGTGACAACTGCAGCAGCAGCAGCAGCTGAGGGGGCCTGTGGGGAAAGCAAAGCATCCGACTGCCAGTCCCAGCCTGAGAGGCCGCATTAGAGGATATGTACATATATATTTTAATAACTGAAGCTTAGTGCTTTACTTTGTAAAGCTTTAATAGCTCAAATTTGGCACTGGCTTGAGCAGTCCCAGCATGTTTCCTTCTCCCTGCTGTGTTGTCCCCACCAGCTCAGGGAGATCCTCTCTGGAGCTTGATGCTTTTGCTGCTCTTGTGAATCAGGTAAGGCTGGTGCTAAAGCCAAGCTGCTGGGGACACCCCAGGCCTCGGCAGGATCCTGAACATGTGAAACTCCTGCTTTTCTCTTAATAACATAGATTTGCCCTTGCTTCCTCCAGTCCTGCAAAAGACCTAGACTGGAGGCAGTGGCTGGTGCAAGGGACCCCAGTCACACTCCTCCAGCGTCGAATCTCAGTGCTCAATGCACGGCTGCTTCTCTGCTGTGTGCTTGCTGCAAAGCCATGGCACTGGTATATGCCTTCATCGGGGGATTTCTGGGAAGAACTCAGCTTAATCTGATTGTCACTGTTGACAGAGGACAGGGATGGGAACACTTAATGGATGCCATCTGTGTCCTACTTGTGGGACTCAGCTGCGCCAAGGTGATGTGTGCTGCACCTTGCCTGTGCTGGGCTTGGGAGTTCCCCCTTTGCAGGAGGCACTGGGGCTCAGAGGTGATGTGGGGAGATGACAGAGGGCACAGCAAGATGTGCTGCTCTCCAGGGCACCCCTTGGTGGGCAGCCAAGCATCAGCCTCGTGCCTGTGCACTTAGTGCAGGGAACGCACTTAAGACTTACAATTGCTTCCAGCCTCAAGAGAAATGATATAACCAAAGGAAATGGTTTCAATAAAAGGGGATTTTTTTCCCTTTTTTTTTTAAGGGCAGTGAGAGGCTAGTTATTTGGCTGCTCAGTCTGTTTACTCTTTCCTCTTTTTTTCTTCTCTGTGCAAATGAGAAAGGGCTTTTGCCAACAAAGCTTATATGTAACCCCAGAGCACAGCTTGGATCAGCATTCCTGTAACTCCATCTGAACTTACTCCTCTAAGAAAGCAACCCCGGCACTTCCAGTGAGTGGGCAGCACTGCTCTGTCCCCTAGCACCAGTTGCCCCAGCTGTCCCAGCAGGGTGAGAAGCCCCTGAGTGGTCCAGGCATCCTCTCCCTTCCCTCCCCTTAAAAACAGAAATTTGATGCTTAAATACTTGCAGTCTCCTCAACTTCTAAGGACTCTCAGTACATCACAGCAGGCCCTACCTGGTTTTATGTTCCCTGTGGTGTTGTGTTGGAGTGATTTTGTCAGGGAGGAGATTTGGAGATGGGGTTGTTTGCCTCCCTTTTCCTCACAAATTTCAGTTTCGGAGCAGACTTGTGTGGGTAGCAGAGCCCAGACAGGGTGGGGACATTTCATGGTGATTTCTGTCTACAATTTAACCCTACAGGGAAGTCCCTGCCAGCAGTGGGCCTGGCTTCTCTGCTGCTGTGTCTGTGTCATTACTGTGCCCAGCTTTTCACTGGGCTGGACACACCCTGCCAGAGTCACCAGCACCACAGTTTCAGCTGACAGTGACTTTTATTTGTATTTAGTCCTCATGGCTCCCAAATAAGCAACAGCCTTTAAAAAGGAGGAGGTGGGGAAAGAGAGCTTCTTTCTTGCTGCTCTTTTAGTCCTCAGCTGCTGACCTGCCCCTTTGGGCTCATGCTGGCCCTGGACTGAGAAAACCATCCAATGCTGTGAGAAAGTGCTAGTGGAAAGCTTACCTTGCTGCAGTCTTTAGAGGGAAAAAAGGAAAATGTGAAGTGTTGGCAGAGAATGAGGTTGGCTATTTTTGAGCCCTGTGCTGCCATCAGCCAGTTGATCTAGACTCTAGTAGTGGGCAGTGAAACAATGTAATTTTTTTTAATGTCCCATGGTTTTATTTCCCACTGTATTAGCAGTGCAGGTAGGCTCACTCCTGACATCAGCCACTAGTTGTCCCCCAATACACTAGATTTCTATATAACAGAATAAATAATAAATAAATGAATCTAATAAATAAATCTCAGGTTGGTGTCAGTGTTGTGGGATGGGGGCTGAGGAAGAGCACTGGAGTTTGGGAGGGCATGGGTGCCTGTCCTGCACCCCCACATGTGTTGGGGTGCTGGGGTGGCTGCTGGGACCTTGGGGAGATCCCAGCTGAACTAGGGAGGAAGGTCACTCAGGGGTTCCCCCATTCCTGGGTGCATATGGGATTTTCTTTGCAGCAAAGAAGGGGCTGTCACCATCTGTAGATGCAGATGGAACAGGGGTTTGTTTTCAGGGCTAGTCAAACCATTTATTTTTCTCCCCCCACTGCTTCCATTCACTGCCTCCATTCTAACATAGTAATTTTCCAGAAATTCTCAGTGAGATGGAGCTTCCTTACCAGGGACAAGTGAAGTGCCAGCAAACACAGTAAGTCTGAAAAGCCTCCTTCAAGAGAGCCACTGCTTCCAAGACATACTTGAACACACTTTTTTTTCCCCCCTTCAATGAAAGTCTATTTAATCCTCCAGCTGGTAAACAACCCAATCTGTGGTACACAGGAGGCTCTGGAAGGAAACCTCCTGATCACTGAAGCTCTGTTTTATTCCACTGGAAGGAGAAACTCAACAGCTTCACATGGGCCATGAAGGATGGGGCCAGCAGCTCCATAGCATGGAAAACCCAGAGCACAGGCAGAGTGCCCACCACATTTGGAAGGCTGGAGCTGTTGGAGGCACTCGGAGGAAGGGGCTGGCTCTTCATTAACTGCTGAGCCATGATGAACTGTGGCAAAGCTCAATAGTGCAGCAAGGGAAGGTACTCACTCTTTTATTCTGGGGGGTATTTATATCATAAATATATGGAGACATACATAAGCAAAAATTCTATTAAGTATTATAACCATATACAAATGTAAGTGCTCAATATAGAATACGTAGATTGACCCAGCAGTAATTCTATTATACATTATAATATAATCATTATTTTCATAGTATATTTGTGCACACGTGAACATACCAAAGTGAGGCTGTTCTTTTTTGTGTGTGTGTGTCCCTGGTGCTCTGAGAGCTCCCCAGTAGCTCCCAAGCCTTGGGCCAAACTCCAGGACCAGCCTGACTCCCTTAAGGAGTCTCTTGTCCCCAAGCTCTGCAGCTTGACGGGACAGGACGGGAACCTTTCAGGGGATTGGGGGGACATTACCACCACAGTCCTCCCTTCAGAGAGGCACCTTCTCCTGGTCACATTCCCTGCTCAGAGAGGAGTGCTCGGACAGGGCCGAGGGGATGATGCCCTGCCCTGCTCCTGGGGTGCAGACCCCGGGCATCCCCTTGTAGCTTGTGTCCTTGCTGCACATCAGCCTCTGCCACATTCCCACTTCCAAGTAGAGGAGAAAATCAAATCCAGTTACACTTTAGAGGTGGCCCAGGCCTCCTTGATATTTTCTCCTCTAAAAAAAAAAAAAAAAAGGGGGGGCGCAGTGAAACATTTTAAAAAGCCACAACCAACCAGGAGCCCTCTGGGAAATTGTTCCCAGCACCCATGCAGCGAATTACAGCGCCTGTAGTTGGGATCACCGGTCACACGGGGTCCTCCTAGTTCCGTCCTGCTCCCGTCCGCCAGCGCTTTCGGTCGGACCGGTTAGGGTCGCACCGGGCCTGTGGCGGGGGCCGCGGCTGCCCAGCGCCGGCTCCGGCTGCGCAGCATCCCGACCCCGCAGCATCCCCACCGTCGTCCCGCAGCATCCTGGTCCCACCGCATCCTGGTCCCGCAGCATCCCGACCCCACAACATCCCGACCCCACAGCATCCCGACCGTCGTCCCGCAGCATCCCGACCCCCGTCCCGCAGCATCCTGGTCCCGCAGCACCCCGACGCCAGAGCTGGCCCCGGAGCATTCCCCGTCCCAGCAATTCGGCTTCGGCACGGGCTGAGCGATTCCTGGCACGGAAAGCTCCTGCCAAGGCCGAAGGTGTTTGCTTCAGAAATACGAAGTGCCTCTTTTGTTTGCATGGTCAGGTTTTCCTTTGTAAAGCTCTGGATTCAGGCAGAGGGGAAGCCAAGGGCATGACCTGAGTGGGTTGTGGATGCTGGCTGTTGGGATTTTACAGAAACAGCCCAGAGATGGGTATTTCTAAAGCTCCTACATGACCCAAAAGACACCTTTACAGGGTACTGCCTTTAGCAGCTCATGGCCAAGGCTGCAGGGCTGCATTTGCTCCTTTCGTGTGTGGCTGGGCTGTTGGTTGGATCAGTGGGTCAGGTCTGATGGGGATGTCAGGGACAGGCTGCCAGACAAACAGCCATTCACAGCTGGGACCACGTCCCCATTGCCACTGTTGCAGGAGAGATTAGAAACCACCTGGCTGAAGAACAAAGCCCAGCAGTTTCTATTCCCTCACTTTCACACCAAAGAAAGCCCAAAGCAGCTCCCAGCCAGCCAGATATTGTCTAAACACCCACAGACAGCACAGCTGGGAGTGAGTATATCTGAACTTGCCACTCACAGTGCCATCAGCTCTTTAGAGGTACCTGCAGGAACAGTATTTAGGAAAAATAAAAACAAATAGCCACCCAAAAATCCATCCCTTTATGACCCTGCATCTGACCCCAAATTATGATTCATGACAAAAAGCCATGAAAAGATCTTGCAGTGATTCGAACAATGATTTTTCCAAGCAGAGGCAGCTCTAAGCAAGGAACAGGAGACTCCTGAGAAAGCAGGAGGAATGCACTCCAAGCCTGAACGCTGCAGATGAAATTTGTTGCATCACATAATCTGTTTTTGTGCTCTGTGTTTCAGCTAGACAGGGAGATACCAAGACAGCATGAGAAAGGCCATTTCTGCAAGATCTCCAGTGCAGATTGGGAGAATCAGTCACACAGCCAGGATCACCAGCAGCTTCATTTACTTTTCTTTTCCATTGCTTTGCTAAAGCCAATCTCCACATGGAGCAAGCAAGGAGGGAGTGTCAGCACATAGATGCCAGTCAGAGACAGAGAGGAAAAAGGTTAAGATATAACAGTTGAAAGTTGTTAGATGGAAACACCATTTTTTTACAGAGCCTGAGAGCACTGTGGTTTTATAAAACCTCCCATTGTATTGCACTAATAAGTCAAGTGCTTGCAGCCAAGCCAGCAGACACTCTACAGCATCTATTACCAGTGTGTTTATTTACAAAGGCAGCCAGCAAGCCAAAGCCAAACAGAAAAGAGGAAAAACTGAAATATGGACTGGTTTTAATTTAAAATCCTAGGGCTCAGTTTGTCATTTTCTTTCGTGTTTCACCCCCTCCTCCCCATTTTTTCTTCAAGGAATGATTATCCAAAGGCAACCAAGCAAAGGACTGTTTCCCTCTAGGTGTCTCTCTCCCTGTTTTTATTCTCAATTTTTTCTCACACACACACTCACATGCAGACACACACACAGACACACAGACTTTCCTGGCCTCCCAGTCCAACATCACCTCTCCATTACCACAGCAATCTCCCACACCCCAGCCCAGTGCTCCCCCAAAACACTTTATAACTTTTATGAAGGGGCTGCACACAGGAGCTGCCAGCAGGGCCCTGCCTGACCAGCGGGGCCATGGGCAAGACACTGTAGATGATGTGATTTCATCTGAGCAGACACCTGCACCCATGCTGTACATATGACAACTGTTATCAACTGCTTTCAAAAAATGAGAGATGTGGGGCCTGGATTTAATGGATTTAACCAGAAATCCAGAGACATGCACACACAGGCACTGAGCACTCTGCTTTGGTAGCTCAGGGGAAAGCACTGTGGACCTGCTGCAAGCCTTTCCTCTCTATCTTGCAAGTATTTCGCACCCCAACTGAGAGCATGTGGAAGGAGAGAAACAAAAAATCACTCCAGGGAAAAATGTGTGGTCAGAGTAACATACCTGTGTGTTACATCCCCCTCAGTGGGGTATGGTGTGGGAAGTGGGATGAGGATAGAGGAGAACATGACAAAAAGACAAGGTGGGAGCAATTTTAAATAAAAGGAAAAAGTTACATTAAATTATTGCTTTATTTCTGGTTCTATGCAAGTCTCTGATACACTCTGCTCTGACCCCTGAGACTCCATGTCTGCCCTTAAACAGCCCAGTAAGGAGGAGAAAGACCTGAAGGGATCCTGCCCGAAAAAGGAGCCTTCCCAAGGCTTGGATCTACAGTGGAGTCTCTTAGTTAAAAGAAAGTCCCCAGCCAAGGCAAGCAGTGTCCAGTCCCACCACCATTCCCTGTAGATATCGAAGGCTGGGAGGGAAAGGGAAGGAAAAGCTCCAGCCCCAGTGTTTTGAGAAGTGTTCTTCCTCCAGACCATGCATGAAAAGGCATCAGGAGGTGGAGCAGACCCTAATAAAAGGGTACAGGGAAGAAGTCAACCAAGAGCTGAGCGCAAGGCAGGAGGAGAGGAATTGTGGCAAAATGAGAGTTATCCAGCTCTCCCTCACCTCCTCTCCCCCAACCCCTGCCTCATCGGATGCGGAGGTACGAGGGGATGGAGTAATTGAAGAGCAAGTAGTCCATTTTGTATAAATTAAAGAGTCTCCTTTGGTAGAAGGGGCTAATGTCCTGGAAGAACTGGGCCGTCATGCCGTCTGTCGTCCTGGTGGTCTTGGATGAAGCCGGGAACTTGACACTCGTGTCGGCCCCCACCAGCTGCAGGATGTAGTTGGCATCTTCGGCCAAGGTCTCATACTTGCCCACCACGTCGTAGTGGATGATGCAGGGGTGGCAGAGCGAGTGCACCCGCTCCCAGTGCTCATTGAAGGGTTCCTCCTGCTGCGTCCGCGGATCCAGCAGGTAGTACACAAACTCCTCGAAGCGCACGTCGTCCCCGCGCTCCAGGGCCCGGTCGCTGGGCTGCTGCCGGTGCCGCCGGATGATCTTGGTCCCGTAGCGCTTGTGGAAGGCTGTGTTGTAGCTGAGGGTGAACTTGTTGCGGTAGGCCGAGACCAGGCGCTCAAAGGGCTCCCGCACAAAGACGAACTTGAGGTAGCTGCGCAGGCGGTAGTTGATTTCGGGAACGCTGTACTCGGAGAGGGTGCGCAGGTTGGAGGGGACGTGGGCCTCGTGGGCAGGGATTTCCAGTGGGTCCTGGTACTTGCCTTGCCCTGTCAGAACCATCATCACCCGCTTCCAGTTAGTGCAGGCCACTTTGGGCACGTAGCAGTAGAGCAGCCCGTGCGTGTCATCCACCACCAAGTGCCGCAAGTCATCCGGCTGCAGGAGACGCCGCTTGCGGGTGTAACGGCTGCAGACGTTGCTCAACATCTCCCGTCTCTGCTGATGAACTGCCTGCAGGGACGACTGCTCAAACTGGGGAGAAAAAACCCAACAGAGCTGGTCACCAGCTTGCCCAAGCTGACTGTGGCCTACACACAATATTTGGCCCACAATTGTCCCCACTGCCTCCCCTTTACTGGGTTGGTCAGTCACCCATGTGGGATTTTTGGAGACAGCATTGACTTTGAACACAACTTGATTGGGTGCACTTAATCCTTGGACAGGCTGGCATCAAAAGAAAGGACAAAATGTGATGAAGAGCTGGATGAGGAGAAAAATCGAAGGGGGTGAGGGAAGAACAGTTGGTGCAGAGAAGATCAATAACAGAGTGTTTTTTTAAAAGCAGACACACACATACACGCTGGGCTAGCATGCTCTCCCTTACACCAGTCCGGGGGGGAGGCATGGCTCCAGGGACAGAAAGCACAGCTTGCTTGCTGGCACAGGGCCCTGCACACCTCCTGCTGCTATAGGGCATTGCTTCCTCACACTGACACCCACACACATGTGCTTGCTGTGAACACCCAGCCAAGGGCAGGAACGTGGCACACACATTTGGGAATGCTGCATGGAAATGCCTGGGTGTCCTGCCAAGGAAACGCAAATGGAAATGGTCTCTAATGCTGACGATCAAACCCTGGTGAGCAGGAGGGGAGCTGGAGATAAGGTGGGGTGGCAGGTATGATGGAGAGCAGCAAGGGGCTGAGTAGGTGGTGCTGGGGCCCCTCCTGAGGGCTTTGGATTCCTTCTCCCAAGGGACTTCTTCCACACAGGCTAGTCCAACACCTCAGCTCTGGTCACAGTTTCCTTTGGCCACAGGGATGAAGAATCAACACATGCTCCTTTATCTTTAACCCTTCTGACCCTCGCATCAAGAACTGGCAGCTGCTGCACTGGCTTGCCAGAAGCCTAGAGTCCTTTAACCCCTGACCCAGTTGAAATTCCTCTCCAGTTCTGGGGACCTGATCCTTCCTGTCATGGTTTTCATCAAAAAGCCCAAAACGTCATTAGAACATGTGGGGAAGGAAACCATTTCCAGGAAGTCAGAAGGGGAAGATCCCCTCCTCCTCCTGCCCACTCTGTCCCTGTTTTGTTCACAAGGGTTGGGAAGTTTCGTGTTCCTCATTGCTGGGAACATCCAACAGCCTCTTCTGGGAATGGCTGCATCCAACACCCACTAACTCCGGATGGCCCTGAACGTGCAGGGCTGTGGCTTTAATGTCATGCAGTGACCACCATGTCCCAACATCATGGTGGCTCCCACTTTGGGGTTATAAAGACAGTCCTCCCAGTGTCAGAGGGTGCCACAGCAAACAGCTCTGCAGTTAAACAGATGTGGCAACCTCCAGATGAAGGGCAAGGGAAGGCCTTCGTGTGTACACGGCTGCAGAGAGCTGTCACTGCCTAGGCATGCCAGAGGACACCCTTTGCTAGGCTTCATGTGCTCCCTCACTGCTCACTGGGGGCTAATGAGGTGTTTCAAGGGGCAGTGCTGTAAGGGCTTGTAAAGCTCCTGCCAGGAGTTGGGACACTGAGACAAACTGTCCATCCTGTGGATGATCCAGCAGACCTGTCATCTTCAGAGAGACACAAACATCTGCTCATTCTGCAAGGGATGAACCACACTCAGACCTTTTGGATCTCATTTCCACAAAAGAAACAATCTCATCCAGGTCACCTTATTGACTGCTTTCTCCAGGAACCTGCATGGGCAGTATTCTGAGACAGGGACAGGAGAAAGCAGCCCATCCTTGCTCCTTCCCACAGGGGGATGATAAGGAAAAATGCCAGAACGAAGGAAATGCAGGCGAACAGATGCTAACTGTTCACTGTTGGCTACTAGGCTACAAAGAAAATACAGCACCTAGGGAGGTGATAACCACAGGTGATAACACAGGCAAACCTTTCAGTAGAAATTTCTTTTGTTTGAAGCCTCCTGGTCAGCTTTTAGAATTGGAAAACCTTTTTGCAAGGGCTTAGTAAAAGAGTAATTTTAATAATGTGATTTTTTTTCAGGTGTTTTTCCCTGCACTTGCATAATTCAAAACTATTGGACCAGAGAGACAGACAGACAGACACTGTCTGCAGGCATGGCAACAAATAAATGTGACTACTTTTTAGCAACCGCCCACTGGAATAAATGCATGTCTTGCAGTTATTTCAGAGCAAAATTGCTCCCTTCATTTCCTTCTCTTTAAAAGCCAGGGAAATTAAGTATCACTTTTAAGGAAATAACACCATGACATTCCAGCAGCATCATGGTTTGCTGGCATCATGGCCAAGAGAGTCCATATTTGCCATTATTCAGAGAGCAAATGTATTTTGGCTGCTTACAGACTTAAGAGCATCAACCTAGACAGTAACACAAAGCTAAACATATGGAAAGATCTGGCTCTGGCTGCACTGGGCACTGCCCATGGGCAGTGGGGAGGCAGCAGGGATGGCAGCTCACTGAGGAGCCACCAGCATTGCCCTCTGCTCTTGGGGGCTGCAGCAGATGACAGTCCCATGGACACAGGGACATGCAGGGCACATTTGGTGGATGGGGCACATGGCATGGCACCTGTTGGAGGGCGGTTTCCTGCAGGACTTCCTGCAGGGAAGTTGTGGGTAAAGATCCCTCTGCAAAGGCAAGTGTGACTGCATGAGGGGAAAACTGCCTGCCCAGGGGGAAATGCAGCAGAAACAAACACTTTTTACAGCTCCAACCACAAGCCCCACTGTGAAGGGCAAGTGGGACAACCTTCCCTGATTCCTGCACAGGGAGAGACCCACTAAGCCCAGCTGGAGGGGAGTGACTCTATGCCCAGGCTGTGCCTGGATGCGCATTTTTCTGCAGGTATAGCTGGCACAGCTCAGAGTGATGGAGAGGCCTGAGATGTTCCAGGATTATAAATCTGCCATGGCTGAGTCCAGCTTTATCTATGTAAACATATATATGTGCACATACCTATGTGTGTGCATATATATATAGCAGCTAACACAGAAACATCTGTCAATTATTAGCTCAGGAAGGGCAGCAATGGTGCTCTTGCCCTGCTATGATGGCCCAGAGTTGACTTTGAAATGGTCAGATGGCAAAACCTCGCAGGTTTACCCAGCTATGGCTCAGCCCACTGCTAATTAAAATGTTTGCCCAGGTACCAGCAAGGGCCATAAGTAGTTTTTATCAAGTTACTCCCCCAAACAATGTGGTCTTGTCTTTTAAACACAGCCAGAACTTCAGCTACAAGGACCTTGGGGGTGGCTGCACGTGGCACAGTGCCCCACACACCAGAGGAGTGGAAGAAAAGGTCAGGATTCAGTGCTCCACTCGATCATCACCCCACCACTTCTCTGTCCCTGTCCCCTTACCTGGTCACTCTCATACAGGGCCTGGAGTGGGCTGCGACCAGCCTTGCCTTGCCAGGTGGATCTCATATCTTCAGAGGCTGAAAAAGGAGTGAGGAAAGTCAGAGGGCTTGAAAGGGTCTGCTTCCCTCACCTTCTCTTCAGATGCCCGGGTTGGGATAAAACCTCTCCCAAGAAGAGACAAGCCCATTTTGCTCTGGAAGCAATGCTCAGGCAAAGCTCTTCCCTCCCCCTTACTTTGTAACAAAATCTGCAGCTAGGAGTCAAAAGGTCCAGACCTATTTTTTAACAAAAAAAAGACCATAAATAAAGGTAACAGTTGTTACAATTTCAAGAGCAACTATGAAAAGTTTGATCCATATGCTTTTGGGAAATGCCACTTTGTCCAGGCTGTACGTGTGAGGGAATGACCCAGAGGAGATGGACCCTGACCAGCACTGCCACAGTCCTGTGAGGGGTGAGATGGCCCCTGGGCTGGGCAGAGGCAAGGGGCAGATCCAACACTGGCAGCTCTGTGCCAAGCCCCTACAGGCTCAGAGTTTGCACTTCCAGGCTCAGAGACATGGACAGGAGCACACAAATCAGTCAGGTACTTTGTCTGACGGTTAAATCAATTGAAGATCTTCTTCACTTTTTTTTTCCTCCCTTCTAAGCCAGCAGCATCTCCTCTGGTGTTTGAAGCTGAAGACAACCACCCAGGCAGTCATTGCCCCCTCCCTGCCCTGCAGATCAGCTGTTTAATTTTGGAGGTCCATTTGCAGCAGCACCAAACCCAAGGCTGGATGCGGCCAGCCATAAGTGTGGCACCAGAAACCCAATCAGTGACAGCTGCTCAAGTTCTCATGCTCATAAATTATTTAGGGGCGCAACCACCTTCCAGGCTAGGAAGCATCTGTTTCAGCTGCCATTACTCAGCCCTAGCGACCTGTTTCCAGCAGAGTGGGGGCAGAACCATGTGGCCTGGATATCCCTGGATATCCCAAATCCAACGCATGAAGCCAGCCATGGCAGGGGCACAGGCTCTTGCTTGCAGCAACATCTCCAAGCAGCTCTGCCACCTCTCACCCACCCTCTGCTTCTTGGCTCTGACTCTCTCCATTGGCAGATGATGCCACGACAGTTTCTACATGACAAGGTTTGTAACCATGGGGGCTGTGCAGCCCTGGAGTTGGCTTCCACAGAAGGAATCACACCATGAGTTTTCAAATGGAGAATTATGTTTTTTCTGAAGGGGAAGATAGGACACATTGTTCAGGAGACTGTGGCCTGGGAGGCTCTTCCAGTCCTCCAAGTTCCTGGAAAAAGCATCTGCCACAAGCAATTTCTGGCAATGTGAAGGTTTCTAACAGCAGCTTTTCGCATGACAGTTTGGGGCTCTGGATCTTTTCATTCACTGACCATCACCAAACAACCCCAAATTTCTTATGCAAGTCTCAGATGGCATCTGTACAGCCAAAATAGCCAGAAGGAAAAATCCAGATCCTGTATTCATTTTCACATGCTTGTATTTTGCTTAAATGAAAGCTGCTCCAAAGCACAAAGTCACCAGGGTCTCAGCTAACCATTATTCATTCCTGGAGCTGTAATTAGGAGGAAATGACTGCCTGACCTCACAAGATTTCATCAGCAGTGCCTGTACGCTTGCGTGTCCGTGGGAAATGACACTTCCTGCAGCACTGGATTGATCAAGATGTGACTCAATGAGAAGGTACAGTTTCTTCCTCAATCCTCTATATCAGTTAGCCCACAGGAGGGTGAAATGGCATTTGTGCAAGTGGGAGATAAGCAGAAAATCCAACGTACAGTACTGGGCTGAGATGCTCATCCCAGAGGAGCCCCATTTCACATCTCCAGGCTCAGCCCTCGGCAAATGACAGGGAATGAGATCGACCTTGAAAACTCGACTCACTGCAGCTCACATCTGCCAACAGAGAGCACTAAACTGGAGCCCCTTTCCCCTTTAGCTGGGGCTGATAAACTCCTGTTGGATGTATGACTGTGACCCCGCTGAGGGCTGCCAGCAGCGCCTTGCAGCAGACACTGCTCCTATATTTAGTAAAAACAATGTGGAGGCGTTTGTTTTCAAGATTAACACGTGCATCAACCAGAACCTTTCTCACCAGGACAGAAGCAAACCCCGGGTGGTTCAGGCAGACTTAAGGCTGTTAGAAATGCAAATAGCTTGTGCTGGTGCTGCACAGGGTGGTGTGGAAACGTCCTAGGGAAAGGCTTCAGTGCAGCGTTAGGTCATGGCCCCGGAGGAGCACTGGCTCGGCAGGAGGCTCTTTGGGCTCAACAAAAGGCAAATCTGCAGTAAAGTGGGGAGGGAGCAGAGGTCAGGCAGGTCACAGCCATGCTCTGACCTCTTCAGTCCTCGTTTTTCAGAGGGACCAGCCTGGCCAGCAGCTGCTGCACCTCACAGGGCTCTTGCCAACAGCCCCAGCAGAAACACTGCAAAATGGATTTCCTCCAGCCCTTCCCCAGCGCAAGATCTGACAGAGAACAAGGCGTCTTCTCTGCATAGCAGCAAACCCCCTGGGATCCCTGCTACGCTCTTGCTGTATAGGGTTCCAGAAAAAAAGGGGAAGAGATAAAAAAAAGTGGAAAAAAGTCCCTGCCAGGCTGCTCCCGTGCAGCTGGAGGAGGCTGGGAGTGCTGAGCTGGCAGGGGAAGACACCGGCACTCAGCACTGGCTGCATCCTGGTGGCCTGTGCGCTCCAAAGCAGTGACACCATCCCTGTCCCGGGCGCTGCCAAACCCTTCAGAGCAAGGCCTGGCCTGGCAGCAGGTTTTTGGTTTTTACAAGGCCCCACTGCAGGAAATCTCCATGGTCAGAAACTGTCTGCTCCAACAGCACACTGCATTCCGTGGAGAAAAGCAGCCGGGATCCCGGCTGGGCCGTGATGGCAACTTTTGGAGCTAGGGTTAAGCCCTGTGGCAGAGGGGCAGAGGCAGCTGTGGCCCTGCACAGCTCCATGAGGCACCAGTGCATGAGGAGGGCAGCATCTGCTGTGTCCCATGGGATGGAGTGTCCATTCTCCATAAGGCTGGGTCAGAGCAGCTGCAGGTGTGAGAACAGAGACAAGTCCCAGCGGTACCCAAAGCACCCCCAAAACATCTGTCATCACCTGGCTGTCACAGTGGTAGGCAGCCCAGGGCTGCTGCAACCCAGCAGCAGGCTGTAGACAGTGATTTATTGGAGTCCACCCCACTAAGATCAGCCTTGATGTACAACAAAGCCCTGCCCTGTGACCCCAAGCTGTGGCCACCCCCTGTTCATCATCCCTCAGCCTCAGCACCTGCAGCATCACTGCTCACACAGTCCTGTCCCAGCTCACCCTGTTGCCAGATGCTGGCTGGAATTTACACATCCCTCCTATTCCACTCATTCATGATGAGAGCCAGCCAAGCATCCCATTCCCTGTACTACTGGTTTACCTATCTCTGGAATGCCCTTGGGACTCCCAAAAAGTTTGGGAAGGCCAAGGAATGCTGAAATAAAGGACAGCACTGAGGAGGGAGTAACATGTGAGTGAATCAATGGTTTGTGCTGCATTTTGGCACCATGGCCCTGAGTACAGCAGGATATTCCATCATGGAGGAGTTGCCAAGATCTTTGCATCTTGGCTTTTCTCCTGACTTTGTAGCTTGTTACTGAGGTTCCCAGATTCCACCACGTGCAGTGGTAATCCTTGGAAATTCAGCATTGCCACAATTGCATCTGAAAGCAGGGACATCTCTTAGTCAAGGCATATCAACTTTCTAAAGGGGAAAAAACACCAACCCTTGGCAACTGCAGGATCACTATTTGGGTGAGAAGTATCAACACAGTGCATGTGTGTGATCCAAATCTGAAGTGTTTTTCACTGACACAGGCAGAAGGAAGTATCACATTTGTCCTTTGAATCTTCAAATGATGAGGCAAGGGAATAGGAGGGATGTGGAACAGGAGACCAAAACCTCTGTACTAAGGTGGAGACACTGACCAGAAATCACTGATTAAGATGAACCTGAAAGGAAGCTCAGGCACATTTTTGAACCTTCTGTGCTACAAGGGCTTTCAGACTTCCTTTTGGAGCTTCCAAAGGTATCATACTTCTTTCTTTCCTCCTGTACCCCAGATTTCAGTGCTGTCCCATCACAGCTGAAGCTACTCTCTTGCAGTGTGACATCAACACCGTGGCAGGATCTGGGGCTTCAGTGTCTTGCCAGCTGTCCTTGGAAAAGAGAATAGATCTTAAAGCTGTGAATATTTAGGTGTACTAGCTGATTGCAAAGACAGCCAGACATGTGAGGCGAGGGAAAGACTGGATCATGCCTATTCCAGACTTCTGGAAGCAGCAGAGAAAGAAATGCTGTTTTGGCTGCAGAGACCCTAAAAAAGGGAGGGAGGTTCTCTGCAACCACAACAGAAAATCCAGTGCGCGAATTGATGAGTTTGGCTTGGAGACAGGATTCAGGCAGCAACAAGCCTGCTACGCTGACATCAGCATTACCCAGTCTTTAGAAAACAGTCTGAAGGAAAGAAAGCAATTAAAAGATGTGGGTGCAACTGGATAATAAATAATTTAGAATGAAAATCAACATGGCATTTACCAGACACAGCTCATACCCATGCAAACCTGTCTGTAAATTAAATAAGCTGTTTCTATAGATCAAGGCTATGTGGTAGATCCTCACCCAGATAAACACAGTGCATGAGAGACAACACTCCACAGGAAACAAGGACTTCAGTCAGAGAGGATGAAGTTTATAAGGTGAACTGTAAAGGTCACAAGCAATAAGGAAGCAGGTGGCACTTAAATGCGAAATACTGGGGAGAGGGCAGATTTCTAGAAAAATACCTCCCAGATTAGTTTTGGGATTAATACTTTGAGAAGGAGTTGGCATAAAACAAGAAAGATACTGATCATGGACACAGACTTGAGAAGGGCTGCCATAGCACAGAGAGACAAACACCAATGGGGAAACTGAAGTTCATCCCCGATGAGAGGAGTGAAAATTTATTAGGATTTAATTTCACAATGCTGGAATTCAGCAGTTTCTGCGACTTTGCTGCTGGAAGTCGCAGGAGGACCCAGATGCATCAGTTCTGGGCCATCAGCTGCCAGTGTGACAGTCATTAAAAAAGGCAAATGAAGCCCTGAAACAAATCAGGTGAGACATTTACCATCACAGCAAAAAAAGGCATTATCCATATGCTATTATCCGTAGCATTGGTGACCCTCACCTGTAGCAAGCACTGACAGCTCTGCTCTCCTGGGACCAAGGCAGATCCAGAGCTGCTGAGAAGGGCTGCTCTGTGTGATCCCAGGACATGGGAGGCTGCACGGGCGGGATGTGTGCACGAACTGAGCTGGGGTGTGATCGCCCCTCGGAACAGGCCAGCAGAGGGGATGGGAGGTGCCTCACGTGCAGGACATCCTCCCACCCACTTGCTCAGGTGCCAGATAGGAAGAGGTCTGGAAACCCCATATCAGTGGGGGACAGTGGCTGTGATGCAACAGGAGGAATCCCTACTTATTTTGGGCTGGAGGATGAAGCTTTCGGATATTTTCCAGGCTGGATCCTGGGGCCACAAGGAGACAAAAACTCCACATGTGGTCTCCAATATAAAACGCTGGAGAGGGTTAACACCTGGAGGAGATCCAGCGGTCTCCAGCCAAGGGAAGTGAAGAGACAGTATGTACTTGCACATGAGCAGGCACCCCAGAGACCCTGAGGAGCTAATCCTGACCCCACCACTGCCTCCCTGCTGCCGTCTACAGCCCCAGCTTTGCTTCCTGTTGTGTCTGTGCAAAACCTAAAAAAAGAGAAAAAAATAACTGCGGTGCCTGAAATGATCAGTGTAAATTACAGCCTACAAATGCCAGTAGGGCAGTGGAAGAGGTGCTTCTTTGTTCTGTGGGAAGTCAGATCTCAGGGCAGACCTTCTTGGAAGGGGATGCTCTCTCTCACACCAAAGAAAAGGTTCTAAAACTGAAGGTGATATTTTCGATGGATTGTGACTTGAACAAAGGAAAAAGGACTGATGACAGGAGCTGTCTGCTTGGTGAACATGGCATGTGTGCAGCTGAACTGCATTCATGGGAGAAGGAAGAGTGTACAGTGGGAAACAAAAAACTGTATTACCAGAAGGGTAAACAATGCCCAGAGCTCTACAGTGCATAGGGATTAGCACTTGTCTTAAGTCAGGCACTGGAAAAGCCAGAAATCAGGACCTGGATCTCTTCATGGGCACAGCAATGAGCTTCTCCAGACCTTGCTGACTACTCTCCAGGACCTGCTAGGAGCAATGAGTGAGTGCTTCAGCCTCAGCAGTGACAGCTCACTCACCCCTGACCACAAAGATGCCTCTCCACAAAGACAGGCTCCTCACTACTGAAATAACACACCCGAGGGACACAGAGAAGGATCCTGCCATGGAATTTCTGAGAGGATAGTGTGACTGTGCTAGTCAAAGCCAAGCCCTAGCTGCAGCCACTGCCTGCTAAATCTGTCCAATTTTCGATTTTAACATCCAAGCAGGACCAAAAAAGAAAAAAAAAAGAAGAGAAAAAGAGAAAAAGAAAATAGAGCTTGGCAGCAGCAGTGATGGGTCCTGACAGTTCTTGCAGCGTGAGCTCATTTTCCTCTCCTAGTTTGATAGCAAAGACTGGGACATGCTGCTAGACACACAGACCACATGAGGATGGTCCAGGACATGGAGGCCAAGAAATCCCACATGGAAGCACCAGCTGAACCCCTGGGCAGTGTTCAGTGGTCCACGTGAAGAGCCCTGCCTGGAAGGATCAGAGTTACAGGGTCAAACAGTGCTGTCTCCAGAGAGCAGTTTAATTGGGCTCCTGCTGGTGGAGAACACATTTCCTTAATTTCTGCCTAAGCAAAAAGGCTGATTGTTGTTTGTTGTTTTGGTTTTTTTTAAAGACAGTTATTTTTCAAAACTACAGTGATGTGAGAATCCAACACCAGAATCCCACAGAGAACTCCAGACTCACTAACTGCCTTAATGTGGTGGAAAGCAGTGACCTCTCTTTGATGGACAAGATGACCAAATAAGTGACCATTTGTTTTCTCATATCATACTCTTGGCTGTGAAGAACTGTGGTAATTCTGGTGTTCATAGAGCAAAGGGAGGACCTTTGGGAATTTTTCCTATTTTAATTCTTACTGAAAGGTTTTGATTTGGGAATGGGAATTTTTTGGCTCCAAAAGCAAATCAAATTTTTGCCTTCAAAAAGGCAGTCAAATCTCCTTAGACTCTTGTGACTGCTCATTTTTACTGTGTCTAGAAAGTCAAGGATATAGACAACAGAGGCTTAATTAAAAAGCTTAAGAAAGGAAAGCAAATCTAATAGAGTCACATGATTGGTTTGCTTAAATGCATCCTTCAGCTTTGTGAATTCAGAACAACCACCTCTACTGGGGAGCTGCAAGTGTAAGGAGGTGTAAGTGGCTGGGCTCATCCAGGTGCCTGCACCCAGAAAACTCAGAGTGAGTGGGCAGCATCCCTGCCCCATTCTGGCAGGTGAATGGCAGCAGAGCACATACACAAGGAAGAACTCTGGGGAGAGAGACCATGTCACAGAAATATTCACACAAGCACAAGCAACGGCAAAAAGCAACCAGCCCTATAGAGAACAACCAGAAGCGATGATTTCTGGTCTTTTCCCTGGGCCTCTCCCAGGGAACAGCAGAGCACAGCACTGCTCCCCAAGAGGAGGAGAGCTCAGATAACAACCCACAACAGCCCCCACCTTGCTCAGCTTCCACGTGGCAGTGAACAGATCCCTGTGGAGCAAACGCTGTAGTTGAGCTCTTTTGTTCATCCTGGGGCTGTGCCAGCGAGTGGTGAGCAGCAGTGATGGAGGGGAGCCGGCATCAACTTGCAAACTCTGTAACTCTAATATTTACTATACAAACATGCATTTCTTGTTCCAGACCAACATGCTCTGTAGCTCAGGAAATGCCCCTGTGGCCCTTCCCACCATTGCTTCTCTTTCCATGGTGCTTTCCTCCCCAGTTATGCCTTGTTCAGCTGTTCTGCCTCATGACCCTGTCTTCTTGCAGAGGCTCTGCACTGACACAGGTAACAGGCAGACCCACCACTGGCCTCCTCCAGTGTTTTCCTTGCTGGTGAACAAGCCAGCAATGTATAACCGAAGCTCTTCCCAACAGCCTTCCCTCAGCTCTGTGGGCCAAGTCTTGGGAAGGGCTGGCTGCTCTGCATGTCTCTCTGCTGAGGTACAGGCAGTAGAGTCTGTTGGAGACGTCTGTCTCAGTTCACTTGCTAGGGAACGAGAATAATTCTCCATCAGACCTTCCCCTGTCAGCTCCCTTCCTGTTCCCTACAGCAGACTGACAACCTGGAGCATCCTGGGGAGCAGCAGGACCTTCCCCATGCTTGCTCCAGGGCATTTTCAGACATTAGAGCAGAGCCAAGGGCCAGGATGGTTGTACCCCTGCAAGGGTCCTGGAGCAGGGCCTTCCCAGATAACCCCTGGATAATGTAGCGTATCAGAAGGGCAGGACATTTGTGATTCTGCTTCCCTGAGCAGATCAGCAGACAGGCACATCCCTGTGCCCTGAAAAGCCATCCCATGATTCAGTGACATTCCTCCATGTCACCAGTTGAGCCACAACCCTCAGGCATTGGCATGGCACCAGGAAGCTCAACTGTCCCTCTGAAACCACTGGGTAAGTGTCTGTCACCAGCACTGCCCCCTAACTCTCAGGTTCAGAAATTGCCTGAAGTAGCTTGGTTTTGGGCCATAGAACTCTATTTTGAAGCACAGCCAGTGCCTGGATGTTGTCAGCCCGGTTATCCCCATGGCAAAGGGGCTCCATTTGGTGGCTCCTGACTTAATGACATTTCATCTAGCAGAAATTAAACCAAGTTACTTGAACTTGGCTGGGTCAGCCAGAAATGAGTCCTAGCAACACAGGGATGCTTGAAAGCTTAGCTCAGACTTTTTTTCTCAGAGCTGCACATTTTCACCCATCTCCCCTAGTCCCTTTGGAAACAGCCAAACCAAGTAATTAAATCCCCCCGCCTCCCCTCACCTCCCAGCACTTGGAAATAGAGATGCACTGGGAGGAGGTTACCCACAAAGCTAAGGGAAAAACCACAAGGAAAGCAGCTCAGGGCCAACCTGAGCAGGGCAAGACAGGACGTGCACATGAATAGGTTTACACAGAGAACAGCCCACGTACAATGAGCTGCAGCAGGGGATGACAAACCTTCTCTCCCATCAGCCTGGATGGGTGAACCCACACATGTTTGCATATGGGAGAGGGTGGTTTTGCATCTCCACAGGCACTAGGGTCACTTAGAAGTGATGTTTTAGCCACAGTGATAAAGTACCATTTCAGGGCAAGATGAGGGGTGGGGTGCAGAAGAGGGATGAAGGCTGCACAATGGTCCATCATCTTCCTCTTCTCCAGTACCTGGCTATAACACATCCCATTCCTGTGGAGCCAATGAAGGGATCCCATCAGTCTCTATCACACAGACCTTCCTCCATGGAAATCTCCCCTTTTTGCACAAATGACTCACTTGTTTTTCTGGGAAGCTACTTAAGGCCAACTCCAAGCAGTCACAGATTGCTCCTGAAGGGAGCACCCCATCCCCAGGACCCATTTTCATCCCATGTCTTTGGTGCTGAAACACTCCAGTATCCTCTTCCCAGACACAGTCCTCAGAAGAGGCTCCACAGGCACTCAACTGAGGTGACACAGCTCACTTCTGAGGAGGCACAGAGGTACAAACCTCTTAGCCAAGAGGGGAAGGAATATTTTCCAAACTCCTTCCACCAAATGCATATGCTCCACAGCTACCATCCCCTGGGACAAAACCTTCTGCAGCATTTTCTGCCCCAAACCACACAGTTCCTACACACACACACACAGATGTGAAGGTATTGGGGACCCCTGGACCTCACCATAACCAGGTGTACATGGGCAAGATGTCCAAGATTGCTTCCTTTGGGAAGGAGATGAAAGGAGGTCACCCCCTAAAAATAATACCCTTGTTTTCAGCAATCACCCCCTTCTCTGGCTTCTCCAGAGTGCCAGGGCTGTGTGGCACAGCTGGGTGGTAATGGCAGCCAGGCTCCCTGGCACTGACAACAGCCTTCCTCCAGCCAAGAAACACACTCCAAAGAGGGGACAATGAGTCACTGCTCTGCATGGGATAACTCGACGGACTGCACTGCCTTTCACAGGAAAAGTCATTCTCTCCTCCAGGGATGTGGCCTGCTGGCTGGAAGGCAGCAGTCCATGGGCAAGAGAGGGACAAGGGGTGTGCTGCCTTCAGGAAATGTTAATGTAGGGTGTGGAAGAAGGTTCTACACTATTCTCTCTGGGCAGCGATGGATGGGAAGAGCCACGCAGAGGGGTGACTGCATGTCCTGCTCCCATTCCAGCCAGACAGGGAACAGCCAGGCCTGCCAGAAACAGCAGTGGTTGTGGTGAATGTCTGAGGGTGGAAACACACAGCCTCAGGGAACTGAAGTGGGAACAAAAAACCAAGCACACCTGCCTCCACTTGTGCCCAAGATCCCTGATACCTGTGCACAGTCATCTGCAGGCAGCATTCCCTGTAAATGGGGCTCATGGGACTGGAGTGCCTCTGGCATGCTGCACTGGGGGATGGAGAGGCAGCAGAGCTGCATCACCTCTCCGTCTGATATTGGGGCACTTATCCCACCCACACAATGCAAATTACTCACAGTGCAGGGCTCTCACACAGAAATCTGGGGGCTGACAGGCAAAGGGACAGCCCAGAAGCCCCAGATACATTAAATGCACTCACATGGTTTCCAGCCCACAAGAGGCAGATGGATGCTCCCTGCTTCCTCAGCCTGGGGCTGCAGTGACCCGTGCTCATGACTGTCACCTACTCACAACCATTTCCACACTCAGTGACTCATGCCAGATGCCAAAAAAAACACAGACAGCAGACATGGGGCAGTGGCCAGCAGCATAAGGTGCCACTGGCACCAAGTGCCACCAGATTTCAGGTTTCTCCCTCTGGATCCAGTTCAACACAGACACATTGACTTTCATCAGAAAATGCCTCAGCCCAGCCTCTCAAGTGCTGTGGCAACCTTTGTGGGGCAGGCAATGCCCCTGTGCCAAGAACAGCTCAGACACCTCCTGAGCAGGTGGTGTGACAGGCAGCAGCCCCACAGCCAACCTGACCCCTTCCCAACCACAGCTCCTCAGGGCTGTTCCCCTTGCCACCAAATTTCACTATCTTCTCTTTTAGCTTGAACATGTCCCAGACATGCTCCTTGCCAGGAGTCACACCTGAAGAGAGCCTTCTGACAGGTCACACACGGGGCTGACACTGCCATCACTACAGAAATGTGACAACTAGACCTTATTTCACATCAACACTCCCTCCTGCACTGAAAGGATCCAGAAACTGCCTCTCCAAGGGGCAATTTCTCCATTCCCACTCCCCAGGACCTGCTGTGCCTTTGGCACAGTTCATGGCTGGAAACAGGACACTGGGTGAGATCAGCCCCCACCACACCACAGCCTGCATGTCCCACTCAGCACCACGTGGGATGTGGGATGGGAAGGAGGGAGGCAGCAGTCCAGTGTTCAGAGCTATTTGGGTTTTCCTCCAAACCACTAAAAAAGAGGGATCTCTGCTGAAAGTGCTCCAAAGAAACACAGCAAGCACTGCTGACAGTATAATCTCCACTGTCCATTTCTATTAATGTTTTTACAGGTTTAGCAGGAACTGGAAAGCTTGGAGCTGACTTTTCACCGTCCAAGGCGTGCAAGAACTCCCAGACGAGCAAAGCCAGTGTGACCCTGCACAGTGTGAGCCTGCGTGCAGCCCCCAGCAGCACCCTTTGGAGGGGCACTTCCCAGCAGGCTACCCGAGCACTTGCCTGGCAAAAGAGACAATGGACTTGTGTGTGTTTTGCTCCTCGTGCCTGGCTGACAAACCCAGCCCACAGAGGTTCACATTTGCAGTGCACACTCAGCACTCTGCACAGGCTGAGGGACGACCCAGCATGAAGGGGTTTGCAGCCAGCTCTGCCTTCCATCTGCTGTGCACAGAGCTCAGGCAGCAGCCACAGAGGTGGCTGAGAGGTTTGAGGGAGTGTCGTCAGATGGATGTTTTTTTAAGCCGCTACAAAAAGAACGTTAAACTCCTGATGGGGTCAGAACATCCTGCACTAGTTTAGATTTCTACTGCATGTCACACACATTGGGCAGGAAAAGAATTATCTTTCTAACTTTATTTTTTTCACTCCCCCTTTTTTTTTTTTTTTTCCTAACAGGAGGCTGCTCAGCATTTAACTGTCTGGAAGAGACCTCTGAAATCTGAAATCCCTGGTTGGTCCAGGCTTCAGCCAGATGCTGACTGTTTAGGGAGTGCTGGCTATACCCAAGCTAGTGCAGGGACTGGCTGCCACTGGTTCCAGAAGTGACTGTGATTCAGAGATCTGGCTTCTGGACATGCTTTAAAACCACTTATGCATTACTCTTGATGTTCAAGATTCTGGAAGTTTTACTTAGGAAGAAGTTATTCCCATTGCCATTAGAGAGATATTAAACTTACATAAAGAACCTCCTTGTTTGCTATAAAGCTTCATGAAAGCTCTTCCCCCTTTTGGCTCCTGCTTTCTTGTACAGCTTACTTTGCCTTTATGCTTCTAAAGATAATTTTTCTTCATTTCTCACCAATGACACCTCTTGGACCATCACAGTGCCACCAGCCATCCCCAAGCACAGGGGCTGGCACAGCTGGGCCTTGGCTGTGTGGCTCCCTCCTCCCTAGAGGTGGGGATGGCTCTGGCTGTGTTTTTCAAGGAAGGTCTTCTTATTCCCATTTGGGTCAAGGATCAGCCAGGGAAACTCTAATCAAGTGATGGAAAATGGTGACAGTTCTAGGATTAGCTCACAATAAATCATGCAGAAAGGGAAAGAAGGAATCCACAGCTGCTTCAAGGAGCCTGCCAAATGCCCCAGCATCATCTGTGGGATCATATTAGAAACAGAGCCAATGGCAGCTGGTCTGGACACTCTGCCCAATTCAGTGGTTCTTCCTAAACCTTCATGTCTCCTCAGCAGCAGGAGGCTCTGGTCACCTGGTACCAGCCTGAGGCAGATGCCAGGAATTCAGTGGTTCTTCCTAAACCTTCATGTCTCCTCAGCAGCAGGAGGCTCTGGTCACCTGGTACCAGCCTGAGGCAGATGCCAGGAAGGTTTAATAGAAAGATCACAGGCATTTTAGCTGGAGGAATGTATTTTGCTGGGGCAATGTCCCTAGGTCTCTGCTGTCACAAGGACTGCAATTAAGATCTTCATAGGAAACAGAAAATTAACAATATCCAGCAGGAACATGGCCTCTGTGAGCAAATAAAGTATTTGTGTGTAAGTACCATGCAATCTTCTGTTTCCAAATGGTTAATTCCTCCTACAAGCCAAGCTAGAAGCTTTCCAAGAGCAATTTCTCTTCCCCATTACGCCTGTCATTCTCCTGGCCCCAGTTGGCTGCTTGCATTTATAATACAAGCCTGAACTGCCAGCATTTCCATTCCTTGTCAATAAACTCCTCCTTTGCAGCCTGCTGCCCGAAGGAACTGCAGAAGAAGGGCTTGCACCAGCAGTGCCAAGGCTGGGATCCTTGCCGGGATGGATTTCCCCTGGGCAAGGCTGCACCAGAGATCCACTTCTCCCTAAAATCCCCCTGGTGATGTCCCTACCCCTGCAGGCCCCCATCTCCAGGCAGACTCAGACAGCCCACAGCTGCTCACGCAGCACCACGGAGCTGCCAAGCCAAGAGACCATCTGCACCAGCCTGCTGCCTCCTGCTCAGCTGCTGAGGCCACGGCAGGCCAGCCTGCAAGGGACCAGGCTGGGCTTGCTCAGAACCTGCCCACACTCAGCTCTGGTCTGGGCAGATGCTGTCTGTGCCCTCTGCACACAGGCCACCTGCACAGGTACAACAAAGAGGAGCCTCTCCAATGTCAGATGGCTCAACTTGCCTGCTGAATATGTTTCAAGCATCTCCTCAGCTCTGTGCATCTGGGATTGATGAAAGCCTCAACAAGCTGACTTGAGAAAAAATGCACACTCAGCAAACTCTTCCCAGTGCAGCCCTTGCACGCAGCCATCCCTCCCTGGCTTTGCTTCATGGCTCTCATCCCTCTGCTCCCAGCAGAGGCAGCTCAGGGGCTGTGTCCTGCCTTTATAAATGACACAGGTCATTAGCTGGTGAGACTCTCTGTCACAAGATACACAACAAGAGGCCTTACAAAGAGTTGAAGAGATGCATCAGCTCACAGAGGAGGGAATTACAGCCTGTTGGAGACTAGGGAGAACCATCTCTGTGAACCATCTCCAGCACATATGGCCCCACCACACAGCCCCTTGAGCCTATTTCTGCTGCATTTAGTAATGACCACTGCCTGAGGCCACTGAAGAGCCCTGTCTCCCCAGCCAGCACGTTCAGCAGAGGACACAAACACCTCCAGTGCCATTGCAGCTCTGAGGCACAACAGATCCAGCATCACTGGTAGCTGCTTGTCTGAGAGGCTGTTGGATTTCCTGAGAGTGGCTGTGGGCTCTGGGGGCATCCCTTTCCTTTTCACAGGGAGTGAGCAAGCTCTGATGGGGACCTCAGGAAGAAGGGAACTGGGAGGCTTGTGTCTACACCACCCAGCAGCAGCTGTGGGCTGCTGATGCACAACTCTACCAACATCAATTCAGCCTTGTTCGGGTCTCACAGTGCCTGTGTCTGCTGATCCTATTAAGCTAAAGGAAAATCAATCTCCCTGATACTGCCAGGAGTAAACTTGGAAGGGACCCAGCTGTGAATATGCTACCTCTGCACCCTTGCCAAAAGGAAGGGCCTGGCTCTGTAGATATGTGCAGGACTGAACTCGCTGCCTTCTCCTGCCATGGGGAGATCTGCCTGTGCAGAGACACTCCTGTGGCAGGCAGAGACACACTCTTGCAGGGCAACACAGTACAAATGGGGTGGGGAACTGCTGAGGAGCTTCTGACCTCCAGTTAGTTTGTGCTGACTTCTCAGGTCCCTGCTTTGAAGAAAGCCCTCTAGAATAGGCAAGGCAGCCCCAGAGACACCCACTCTCAGCAGCTCCAAGCAAACATCACCTTTGAACCTCATGTTGATATTACCCATCCTCCTGCGAGGTCAGTGAAGCAACATCTGGCCAGAGAGCAGGCTTGGGTTGGGTTCCACATTAGCAGTGAGGCTGCAAACTCATAGGGAGAGAGAGCACTGCAAGGGATGGCTCAAACCCGCTGCTGCTCCCTCCCTGGAAGAGCTGGGAATGCAGCCAGGAGGTGGAGGGCTATAAATCAAATAGCATTTACATGGAGAAGGAAAAGTTGTGAGCACGTTGTGACTGAAGGCCAGGACTCAGGGCCTCAGCATCCCTCCATATCAGAGGTGACAAACTGATGGGAAGGGTCCTACAGGCCCTGTGCACTGCTGGGAAGATCCAAAACATTCAATGGCACATCTCCTTGCCCAAGCACCATCAGCAGAGACAGCAGCACCTGCCCATCTGCCATGCCCAGGCTAGAGGCTTCCTCATGTGTCACTCGAGCCACTGCAGGGGCAGCAACACATTCAGAGACACTCTTTGGGGAGAAAACAGCTTCAAGTCCAGTTGGATACTGCTCTGAGGTTGTCTATGAAAATGAAGTTCAATTGTGAAAAAGCTGGGTCTCACCAGAATCAGGTGCTTGTTCAGCACAGCAGGCTCAGCACCTGTTCTCAGCACGGTTCGTGTGCACAGCCATGTAACAGACTCACCCGAGCACAACACCACACACAGACCCAGGGCACTGTGGTTTGCAGCATCTCACAGCTGCCAAAACAGCTTCACAGTGTGACACCACGCCGAGGGCTCAGTGACAAGGGATGCAGCATTGCTGGGAGCACTGAACACCTTTGCCATCCATTGTTCCAGTGTATAAAGATCACTGGCAAGGTGGAGGGGAGGCAGGACATGCCAACAGACAGGGAGGCAACCAGGACTCCAAAGAGCCAGGCTGGGGCTATCTACAGGGCTGGGGGTGACTGGTGTTTGGAGAGCCCTGCTGTAGGTCAGAAAGCCCTTGTCACTGCACAGGGAAGGACCTGAGGTGGCATGGGACAGCATGTCCATCTGGGAGTGAAAAATCAGCAGACACTGAATCCACACACACTCACACCCTCAAAACCAGGTTCTCAACCATTTCAACACCAAACGGTGATTCTCCTCTCAGCACAGAGCTGCCAGAGGATGTGGGTTGTGTGGCCAGGCTTTCCTGCACAGCAGACAGTGACGAGCCACCTCAGCTGAGGATGTAGCTGCCAAACAAACCCAAGGGTGGCGGAGCTGCTGCAGTCCTAAACAGAGAGGAGAAACCCTGCTTTCTTCTCCCAGGAAAGACCAACTCCAAGCCCTTCCCAGCCAAATTCCCATCAGTCTGCCTGCCCATAAATTTACAACTGTTTATTTAGTCAAAGATCATCTAGATATTAAGAGCTCAGGGGCACTATGGGGAAAACAGGAGCAGGCAGAGCAGCCAGCCTGTTCCTCCAATAGGCTGCAGGAATTCCCCACTGGCTGGTTCAAGGCTGGACACCTCCATGCCCTGAAGCTAAATGTGTTCAGTGCCACACCAGCAAGCTAAAAGGAGTGGACTTGTGCAAGGATCTCTGAGCCAAGGATCACCAAGTCTAGAAATTCAGGCAGATCTTTGCCTCTGAGACTTCAAAAAGTGGGAAGTGGAGAAGGTTACAAGGCAGGAACCTTCAAAGAGCCTACAGACCTCAGACATCCCAGTAAGAGCTGCTGCAAAGGGTCTGGGAAAAAATGAAATGTGCTCAATAGTAATCAAAAGAAATGGTGGAAGAGAGCTCAGCTTCCCTCCCACTTGCCCTCTTCCTGTCCACCAGGAACCAGCATAAAGATGTCTCCACATCCATGAGCTGGCAGGTCAGAAGGACAGCATCAGGTTCAAGATGGAGCTCCAATGGCATGGTTGTGGCCCTGATCCTATGTGGTGCCCACACACAGCCTTTCATCAGCTTTTCAGACTGAAAATCCACATTTTAGGCAGCTGCCCAGGGCAAGTTACAGCAATGTGTGGGGCTGATGCAGAGACCAATTTGCCAATGGCAAAGGAGAGTGTGTGCATGGGGCAGTGTGTGTGTGTGTTTGCTTTTTGAAATCACTGTCCTGTCTGAGAGGCTCAGACTGAAAACACACTCAGGGCACTACTGAGCTCTGACAGGTTCAGCCCAGCAAGAGGGGAACAGAGATTTGTGGGCTGTGAAGTGGAGGGGTGACAGTTCAGAATGTCAGCCACTGCAAGCTGCTCTGGCTGCTGGGTGTCCTGGGTTTGCTCAGCTCCACGCAGGGGGGAACTGGCACTGGTGGCTGCTGGCAGCACCCGTGCTGCCTCCTGCAGAGACTGCAGAGGTGCCAGTGCCTGGCTGCTGCTGCTGCAGCCCCTCTTTGCCGAGCAGCCAGCACACCACAGCTCCTGACAGCACGAGGCTCACAGTGGCAATGTTGGTATCATTTGTGTACAGGATCCAAGTCACACAGAGCCATTTCTCACACTGTGTCCTCTGGCTCCCCTTCCCTGTTCCCACGAGGGGCACACTGGGTGTCCCTCAGAGCATCACGCTCTCCTTCCAACACAATGAATGAAGGATCATCTCTGCTCCCCAGCTCATTAAAGTGTAAGAGAAACCAAACAAGCCCCATGGCCCAGTGCTCTCTCCTACGCTGGGTGATCTCCTGTGAAGGACATGCAGGAAGAGTTTATTCAAGCAGTGGCCACTCAGCTTCTGGGGATACAGAGAAACTCTTTCTACCCATGTAGGGCTTTGACTTAGACTGAAATTTTGGCTTCTCAGTGGAAGCCACAGGCAATTGGGAAATAGAGAACAGAGCAAGAAGAGACATTTAGGGGTTGAACCCTATTTATCAGATCTCTACAACTGATGTTAATGGGGAACTTACTAGAATGGCATGGGGTACAAAGCTGCAACAGCAAAAACTGGCATACCCAGAATAAATCCCAACAGCCAGCCATGAAGCAAGGACCCCATATCTGGAAATGAGCATCAGGGATGGGGGACAATCTCACAGGGCAGCAGCATATACGGGGGGCATTTAGCAATATCTCCCACCATCCAGCCCTGCTGGGAGGATTTTACTGCCAAGAGGGGAGTTCTATTTGACAAACAGGAAAATTAAAAGATCTATGTGAATCAGTGGGGAAATTGCAGAGAGCTTCTGGTTGAATACAGACCTGTTCCATAGCTGCAGATCCAGAAAGGAGACAGAGACAGGGTGTCCCAGGTTACAGCACTGCAAGCTCTGCAGGTACAGGTGCATGTATGGGAGAGAGCAGGCCGGTCTGAACTGGACAGCAGAGCCTGGAAATGTGGGGTTCAACTCCCCACTACACCAGTCACTCCCCTCCAGCCAAGATGAATTTTACTGGAGGAATAAAGTGCCTCCAGTTCCTAGGGTAGGCCCATTTGTCCCTGTTTTCACTCTCAGTGCAAGCTGTGCTGTGCAGGCAGGACTGAGGCACAATGGTGTTAAACCCAGGCCTTTCAGGCTACCAGAGCTACTCAGTGAGATGTTTCGCCTTTCTCAGACTGCTAGTAGTCCTTAAGTGCCTTTGAACAAGGAAAGTTTTGGGCTTTTGCCCAGCTGTGCCTCAAAGGCTCAAAGTAAAACACCCCCCTTGGCCCCTCAGAAGTATTTGGGGAGTTAAGCTCTTCTTTCGGTACTCAGCTCCAAGTGGGAGTACTGGGAGTTAAGTACCTAATGCCTTTGTAGTTTCTTGACTTCTGATATAGAGTTCTGGGAAAGACAGCTGTGTTTGCACTGGAATTAAGATGGAGGGTTTGTCATGCTTGCAGGAACCAAGGACCAAGAAAGAAAACCCAGCACGTAACATATCCCAGCACCCCCAGGAGAGCCCTGGCCACTTTACGAGCACTCATCTCCCAACCTTGGACCTCACTGACCTGCACCAACACAGGCAAAAGTCTTACTGGTGATGTTTTTGTGCTGTTCTTCTTGTAGGATATTGGAGTTTTGTGAGTGGGGACAAAATGCAGGTGCATTGTGCTGCCAGAGAGAAGCAGCCAGGCTGAGATGCCAGAGGAATGTGGGGCCAGGAGAAGCTGGATCCAGCCAGTAGAGCCACTGGGACATAAATTTCCCCTGCAGGGTCAGAGTTAATGCTGGAGTGGGCGTGCTAAGCCCACTCCTTTCCCCTCCAAAACCTCTCGCATGTATCAGAGATTCTCAGGAAACTGTATAAAGCCAAGAAGGACTAGAGAAAGCATTCCTCATGAAAAGCCTGGCCCTCAGGAGCAGATGGACTTCATTACTGTCCTGCTCTCAGCACCGGACTGAGTAGATTCTTCTACCCCGACAGGTCACAGATAGAGCATTTCATGTCTTTTCCAAACACAGCAGATCTGAGGGCTTCCAGCCTGTGCTTTGCCAACATCTTGGCAGACAAATGTTGCTGTACTTTGAGTATTGGCTCCTCAACAGGAAAGGGCAGCATCTTGGGCATCACAGCACTATGACTGGGAAAATGAGCTGGGCAAAACTGCCCCATGACCAAAACCAAGAAAAGAAAAGAAAAACCAACATCATCTGAGGGTGGCTTAGATTTGTCATCCCTGCCTGTACTTGCAGCCTTAGCCAGGGTAAAAGCAGCATCACCCTCCTTATCTGGAAGGCTGAGGACATGTGTCAGCCAGCTGCAGGCACGACCCAGGCTCAGAGCATTGGCTGGCCGAACCGCGTGCACGTCCCAAGGCAGCGGCTGAATTTCAGCCTCCAAATACCTTCAAACAATGGGGAGGAACTGAGGCCTAAAATAGGCTCTTTCCTGTCCTGAAAAAAAAAAAAATTCCTGGTTTTCAAAGGTCTGCTAGTGTTTAAATGCGTATTTATCTCCATTCACACCAGGTCTAGTTGCAGTTGTAGGCTCAGGGACTAGAGCTCTGCGGGTCAAATCACTTATCAACTCTATAATCTCAATCATAATTTGTATTCCCCTGAAGGGACCAATCTTTAGGCACAGAGATGGAGCTGACTGAGATCAATAAATTTGGAACAATGAGAAGCCAGAGTTTCTCCAAGACCTGCTGGTCCTGAGGGCTGTAGGGCTGGGCAACCAAAACCACCCAAGAACTGGCAAAGAGTGGTGGCAGTGGTGTCTTTCACATCCACCTTGGCACATCAGGGGGCTAAGAAACACACAAATGGTGAGGCAGTTTCCTCCCCATGATATCTGCTACATGTGTTGATGTGGCTTCTGGCATTGCTGCTCATCCTCCTGCAACACCCCAACCCTTCTCTCTCAGGCTGGTGGAGGGGCTGGAGAACGCTTTGCTCTATCAGAGCCCAGAGGAGATCCAACTGGTTGATACAGGAGCAGATAAGGATGGAGAGAGGGCTCTTGCTGCTTTCTCACTTGGAAAGCTTTCTGGAATAGTATCACGACCCTGGCACTTCTGGTTTCTCTCGTTGATAAAGAGTCAGACCAAAGGCTGAGTACATCTCACCTGCAAAGCCCCGTGAGGTCCAACAGCTCGTGCTGACAGCAGGTTATGAAACAACACGGTGAGTGCAGAAGCCAGAACTGAGCAAGTGCTGCTAAAAAAGACCTAAGAAACAACAGCTGGATGCTGCAAACAGACAGAACCAGAGCAGAAATAAAGGAGCACTTTGAGATTGAGAGCTTTTCCTCCTTTCTTGTTGGAGAGAATCTGTCAGCTCTCCAGATGTCAATACAGTTTGCCTACTCACAGCACTGACTTGCAGAAACCTCAGACCAGATGAACACAGAACCTTAGGACCTGCCACTCACCTCCCTCCACTTCCTCCACATGTTCCCCCTTCCCTCTATCCCACATCTGTACTACCAGAGTCATCTCACCTCCCCCACTGTTGCTAAAATCAGTGTGGTCCCCCTGAGAACAGCAGTGACCAAAGCTCTGATGTAGACAAGGAATGGCAGCCTCCAGTATCTCCTGCTGTGCCAGCCTAGATGTGCTGCCAGCAGAGTGAGATGAAATACCAGCCTGGGAGCCCTGCTGCGTATTCTCACCTCTGTGCAGAAAATGTACAGCGTGCACTAATCAGCTCAGCTAATGGTGCGCTATTCCTGCTGGGAACACCAGAGGAACATCAGCTCAGAAGATGGATGGCAATCATGCCAAGGCCAGACAGGATCTCCTGGATGGCTGTGGGGTGACACCAGTACAGGCAAGGATTCCTGGTGGCCCCCATCACCCCCTGAGCCCAGCTGAGATGACATGAGGTTTGCCGGGGAGCTGAGTGCACCTGCCTACACCACCAGCCCAGGTGCAGGAAAGGTGACTGCTCCAGGTAAACCCCAGAACTACCCACTGTGGCAGGGTTTGGAAGGTCCAGTGGCCAGTGTGCTCAGCACCACTTCAACACCTTCCTGCAATGCAGACATCCTGGCCTTGGCCATGTATCTGTGAGCCTGGAGCAGGACAGCTGATGGCCAACAGGACAGACAGGCCACCACTGACTTGAAGTGAGCAGGGGACAGTCCATGGCACAGCTGCACCCAGGGCCAGGGGCAAGCTGGGACTACAGCCCTCGTGTCTGCTCGCTGGTATAGTCAGCAGGAAGGAAAGGCAACAAAAAACAACCAGGGCCATGAAGTCAGGGCACGCTCAAGCACACAAGCCCACCTCCCTGTGGAGCACCAAGACCTGTCCCACCCCTCTGGCAAACACACCAAGCCCACTTCTGCCTCCAGGAGGTACAAAGGGGAATTCTGCCACTGACTTCGGTACACAAAAATTCAGCCCACCACCAAAATAACCAACTCAGCGGCATTTGGGAGCAGAGTTATTTCAGCACAGGCTGGTGTGTGGGTGTTCCTGAGGCAGAACAAGAAAGCCTTATTCCAGCACAGCCGTGGAACTCAGCGCAAACCGCTCCGGCGCGCAACTGCCCGGATGGTGCTGTAAGTGGGCAGTGCAAACAGAGCAGTTAATTCCTGCTCCCTGAGCTGAGTGAGCCCTTAGCACTCTCAAGCTTAAAGGTTTCTGGTTATACCATCTTTCTTCCCATGTTCTATTCCTTGTCCTGGTCGCAGGAAGGTTTGGTCTCTATGTGCCATTAGCAAGGATTAATTCAGCATGTTCCATGTAATGGACTGTGGGTGGCCCTGGAAAGGCAACCTGCTCAATCCTGCTAACGATGGAGAAAGGATCTGACTGCTCCTGGGGGAAACTCATTGCACTGCTGCTTTTTTTTTCTAGCATTTTTCTTCGTTATTATATAAAAACCAAATTACACAAGACAACTAGAACTCCAAATAACCCCCAGGCAGCCATCACCTTAAAGATGACATTTTCATTTGCAAATTGTTTACCTACTATTGTAACTTGTAACTTCTAAAATTCAAGTAATTTGCCTCCATTTGTTTTCCTTGGGGATAAAAAATGAAGCAATCTTTAGCTTGCTTCTTTTCTGTATATCGTAATGACCTTTCCTCTGCTAGTGTGAGTTTCTCACTGATCTGAAGAGGAAAGGAAAAACTGTAAACTGAAAAATAATAAGAGAAAGAAATGGCACAAAAATGAAGGCTGGACCCAAAACACTTCTAGCACAACTGTGTAGCTATCTTAGAAGATAAGCTGATGTTACAGAACATGAATATTACTTTAACTCACCCCTTTTTTGAACCTAAAGGGGCAAATCTGCAGAGGGTATCCACACACTCACAAATGGGTTCCCACTGAGTGACAAACATTACTTGGTTCCAGTAGTTGGGGATCCCTACCTCAGACCTATCACCATCTATGGAAACTTTCAAAAATCACACTTGCCCCATGCAAAAGAATAGATTTGCAGGGCATTGCATTTCCCAAAGCCTCAGCTGACCACTCAAGGTAGCATTCCAGACCCAAATTCCCTCCAGTGCCTCGTGAGACACCACCACCATTACCATCACTCGGTTTGCTCTGACCTCACGGGAACTCTGTGTGAAACTAGGTTGAGATCAGGAAAGGAATTAAAGTCAACTAAGCAGAGAAAGTTCTGCTGACTCAGACCAGCAGAATCTCTTTTTTGAAAACCAGAGCCCTGAAAAGAGATATGTTTTTCAGTCAAATACTAGAAAGCATATCCAGTGTAAAACACAATCGTCTCTTCATTAGCATCCCTGGAGATTAAAGCTGATTCAGTGCTGCACTTTTTACTGAGCAATGCCAATACTAAAACAAGATGCATAAATCATTTCCTTAAGAAAAGAAAAAGTTACTAAGGAATACAATACTGATTATGGTCTTCTGGGATTTCTGAATTCATCTGACAAGCTTCACATGCTCGTCTAGAAATAACAAATGCTTGCTGAAACCCAACTCCTTCTCAGTCTTACTCAGCCAATAAGTTATGCCTTTTTTACTTTTATGAAAAAAACACATTAAAGTGATGGAACAGCCCCTATAAAAGGAAAATCACATTTCATTTAGTCCACACTGATAAAATTCCATTAACGTTTCAGTCAAGTCAGTCTTCAGAATTTTAAGATGTAACTCTAAAGGCTCCATTGATGGATTGCTGCTGTTCTCAGAAAACAGTACATTGTTTAAAAGGCAGGAATTACCCAATAACGTCTCTTAGGAAAGAGGAACTAATTTCCCCAAAGGAGCAGAAAAAGGCAGGGAAATATACTACCCCCTCCCCCCCTCGGTATAAAACGGTTTAGATTTTAGCTCAGAATTGTTTCCCAAGTTGAAAGAAATTTCTAAGAGCACATACTAGAGAAGCCCCTTGAGCCATTCAGACTCCCAAGAATTTTAGTGACCCCGGGTGTAAATGGGCACTTGCGGGACAGTGCAGTTCCTCTTTCCCGTCCCGACCCCGGCACAGCCTCGGGAGGACTGAACGAAGCTGTCCGCAATTCCACGATCGCACATAGCTGACCACGGTTTCATGTCCCGCAGGGACACCGAACAGAACAGAGACCCGAGAGAAGGTGGCTTTCGAAAGGAGACACGGGTCCCACTGCCAACAGCGGCGCCGGGACGGTCACGCCGCACGCACCGCTGGCGAGCGCAGCGCCGAAGTTCAATGGGCTCAGCCGAGGGATGTGCAATCGCCGGCGACTTCACCGGCGGACACAACTTCAGCTTGCCGGGGACCGGCTGACACCCGAGGGGCTCAAGGATCGAGGAAGGGGCTGCCCCCCGTGCCCGGCTCCCTGCTCCGCCCGCCCGCCCGCGACCGCCGGAGGACCCTCCGAGNCGCGCCCTGCCAGCGCTCGGGAGTGCGCACTTCCCTGCCCGGCTCCCGTCACGGCTTTAGGACTCCCCGAGGGGAAGAGGGAGTCCGTGATGTGGTGGCAGGATCGGGAATTTCCTGATGACTTTCCTCTGCACGGTCGGTACTTCGGAAGCATCACAAAGTTTCGTGGCCTTAAAATACACGTGGCCTTAAAATGCACTTCTATTTTTTTTTTTTCGATATTACTTTGGCTACCCCCCGCCCTGCAGTCTTTTACTGAAAGCAATAATGCTTCTGACTAATTCCACCTCAAGCAATAACTTCTGTAGAAGGAGGACATAATTTTCTATTACTATCGGCATGCTTTTGGAAAGTGAGAGCTCAAAGTTCTCTTACTGCATCCTCTATGCCCCAGGCTCCGTAAACACAGGCAGAACCAGCCCAGAGCTTCTGTTGCCCCAGTTTTGAAATAGCAGCAATGCTTTTCACCGAGCTCTGTAAAACACTCGAGATCTACTCAAAGGCCACCTGCCAAATTAGCAGGGCTGAGAGCTGGATTCCAGTGACAGCACTTGTTCACTGCTTCTTTTCAGGCCCAACACACTTAGTTTTAAGAAAAAGAGAACAGCTCAAGGAGGAGCCACTGGGAATGACAAAGAAAACCTGGGTATATGCACATGCTGTGCTTCATTCCGCCTTCATTTAGGGCGGAGGAAACCAGAAGGAGAATCACATTGTAGTGAAGAAAGCTGGAATGAAGTAAGAATACACACAGCACCTTGCAGGCTGTGTTGGGCTATGACCATGGAATTACACAACTCTTTGAAGCCCCTGTTGGATGGTCTAGAGAGGGGCAGTAGAAATGAGACCACAACTGAGACCCTAATACCTTGCAAGGGCACAGCAGTGTGTGCAGTAACCAGCTGCAAAGAGCCTTGGCATCAGAACCCTGTGCCTGCTTGATATGGGCAGGGAGGGACTGTGACCCCAACCACTGGGGAGCAAGAGATAGTGCTAGGGGAGTGCTGCTGGCTGGCAATGCCTCTGCAGGTGCAGCCTGCTCTCTGTTGCAAATGGTGCAGCAATTTTGGCCCCTTGATGAGTGTGGAAACACTTTGGGTCTGCCTCACATGTAAAGATGGGCGATAGACCTCAGGGGCAGTAAAAGGGATGTCTGGTACTGCTGTCCTTGGGACCAGAGAGGGTTCAAAACTGAAGGCATGTCCAGCCTGTGCAGTGGGAAGCCCCTTGGGGTACCTATTCAGGAGCTGGAAGGTGTGCTGTTGGTGAATTTTTCATTATTTGCATCTCCCAGTACTGAAACACCAGAAAATCTAACCCAAGGCTCCCAGGGGAGCTAAGGAAAATAATCGTCCCTTCAGCCCAGCTTCCCTGGGTTCAGCAGGAGCAATAAAAAGAGTAGAAATAACCAAACTTCACCCATAGTTGGAAATTCCCTTTAAAGAAAATACAGTAAAACATCTCAGTGGAAACTCAGGCACTGACCTGTTGAGTCCTGCTGCCTGTATTTCATCCCCGGGGGCGGGACCAGGGCCATCTGTGTGCACATCACATATGCAAGGCTGGTCTTCAGCAGCCCGAGGTGAACGTGCTGCTCTGATCCACAGGGCTAAAAACAGAAGCACATCATGAGGATTTCATAGGATTCCTATGTGGACTCAGCTGCAAGTGCTCCCTTTTTCAAAGGACAAACCCCTTTCAGAAGGACAAACACGTTTTCCAGGGGAAAGAGGTACATTATGGTAAGAGCTGACTGCTGGCAATGGCAGCAGCTGCTGGGAGGTCAGGCCTTTGCTGTTCCTATTCCTGCGTGTGTGACACACCTCCCTGGGCACACATGCTGCTCTCTCGTACCATCCCCCTTCCCCTGCAGCCCCACCGTTCAGAAAAGAGCAACCCCAGCCTGTTTAGGCAGACAACAGTGACCAGCGCTTGCTTGAGAAGAAAGGTCACCCCAGATATGTAGAAGGGCACAAGATGAGTCTCAGATTATGATCCCAAGCCTATTTCTAATGAAATCATCAGATTCAGTCTGCTTTGGAGAAGCCCTTCTCCCCCTCCCCAGACATCACTGGTGGCTGGAGAACAGCAGATGCACAAAGCACACATGAAAATACAACTGCCTAGCAGTGTGGCAAGCACTGATCCCGGCTGTCTTAGTCTGTTGCTTTGCCAGGTTAATTGGAAGAACTGTGAAATGAGTATTTGCTGTAGAATGGTAATGGCTCCTTCTGTGACAGGCTGTGAACTCCTCATGGAAGGGCCACCCTGCTCCATCTGCACAGTGCCTCCCACTGTGGGGTTCAGACCATGGCTGGAGCTATCTATGACTGTTAAAACAGTACTGATAATCAAAAATAATGACCAAAAGGTACTAAAAACATGCTGGGGGGGAAATTATTTGTTACTGCCAAGGTCTGAACTGCAGCTGACTTGTAGGTGAAGAGGAAGTGCTGTTTGCCTGCAGAATGGTGCTGTGCCTTTGATGCAGTGCATGCTTGATTCCCTCCCTGCTCATTAGTAGTGCTTGTTACTGTCTTCTCAGCAGGTTTCTCCCACATGCTTTGCTTTTTCCCAGGACCTTGGTGCCACTGAGTGAGATTAACCCCGAGCTTTGGTCTGATGACCATGTTGAATAGAAATTAAACAGTGTCTAGTTTCTGCTGGAAACGGAGGAATCTGTTGTACTGCTCCCCGAGGCCTGGTTGTCCAGCCACTGTGAAAAAGAGCCTGTCTAGGGGGCATTTTGACTTTGCACCCAGTTGTTTAGTTCTGGAGCTGCAGAAGCAGTTTTCCCTGGCCTCCTGCCGGTGAGACTCCCATCTGCTGGTGGCCCTGGTGCACTGACAGTGCTGCCACTGCCCCGGTGTCACCGAGGGAAGGCGTGGGCAGGGGTGTAGGGAATGACACCGGTGCAGCTCAGGCTTTCCTCAGAGACCAGAGCTGGGAGGTGCTCCAGGGATGACCATGGCTCATCTCCTTTCTGTTTCCTAAGAACTGCACTAGACATCACCCTGCCTCTGGGATTTCCATGGGCCCCGGTGTATCCTGATATCCAATGCTATGTTTTAAATTTTATGGCATCACCGTAACGTGCTGGCTGAGAGAGACCTTGCAAAGCCCCAGCCCATCCCCTGCTTGAGCTTGTTCTGGAACTTTCCCCAAGAAGGACACCTAAGATTTACAAACCCTCAAAAAATTTTTCCTGACACCTTATCTGAACTATCCTTGTCAAAACTGAGACCTATGACATTTTGCCCTGAAAGATAAGCAGAGTGCCAGGTTCTGTCACTTTTTTATATTAAAAGGAAAGGTCACTGCTGCTGATAGCACCAAGCTGGAACACTTGCTTTCTCAAGCAGTGATTTGATTTCCATCATCTCCTGTAGCCCTTTGCACCTGCAGAATGTGACTTTTCAAATATTATTTTGTAAATGATCTAGTGTTTATGCTCACTTTGCACTGATATACAAGAGCCTTACTTCACAGCAGCAGAGAACCATGCTGGGGTAGGCTTTTCACCACTGAGTGCTGGACTAAATATTGACAAGGTCAGTATATAAAAGACACAGGTTGGATAAAAGGTAGGAATGACATTAAATACCTCTGGAGAGGTAACTGAAGGATTACTATTCACATATAATAAGATGTTTCATGTATCTTTTTAAAATATAAGGTCAGATTTTGCCACTTGTTCATATAAAGTAGCACTGATACCTTGAGGGGTCTCCTTGGTCTCAGAAGGATGGGGCAGGGAAACAACAGCAGCCAATCCCAAAGACATTCCACACCCTGAGGAATTCCACTGATTTGGTGGGTATGAGAGTGTACATTGCCTCAAGTTAATCAGGTATTTATGCCTTATCAGAAAAAAAGTACTAAGGGTAAGAACAGTGCACATAGCATCTGGTTCTGAGTTGTCAACATTGTAACCTAGCTAATTCCACAGCATGTCTACCTTTCTGTTACTCCCTCACCATGTAAAAAAGAAAAAGCTAATGACTTCCCGTGGATCCTTTTACAATCATCCACTGATAACTTCAGAAATCTTCCTTAAGACCAAGGAACTAAAAACTGGGCTGTCCCTTGTCATTTGACAGCTGGCCTCTGTCAAAATATATTTCAAGGAAACATTCCTTTAACTTTCTTTCTGCCACAATTTAAAAATAAAATAAAATAAAACAAAAAAACAGCAGCTGTTTCCTTTTAAAAGCACCAGTGGTGATGGAAGCAAAGCAAATTACAGGCTCTAAGGACAACGCTCTGCCTGCATCTACTGGAAATGCTGTAGGATGGAAACTCCCATCAACCTTTTTATTCAGTGGTGGCAACTAGGGACTATTATCTTTTGTAGCAGGCATTTATATTTCATTAGTTTGTATACTGTTCCCAGCTGAGGGCTTGCTTTCTGCTGTTGTCTGATGGAGAGGCTGGCCTGAGGAAGGGATGTGATTTACAGATACACTGGAAAGCCAGCTGGCCTTGGCACAACGGTGGGAGTTGTGCAGTTCCTTCGACAGCAAGAGCAGCAAACTTGTCAGGCCTCCCATGAGAAGCACAGCCAGGGTTTGCCTCCTGCTCTACTGTTTCTTGCACACTCAGGGCAGAAAGCCACAGTGTTCCTCCCTGCTGCCCAAAGCAAGTGGTTGGCTCTGCCCTGCACCTCTGTACCAGCTGTGGTCAGGGCTGTACAAAGAGGGCTGAGATGGGAACCAGCCAAGGAGCTCGTACCCCACGGGAACCCAGGAAACCTCTGCAGCAAAACCCCACCAGGGTCGTGCCCATCATGTGGCAGGGCACAGCAGCTCCATGCTCAGCTGCTCTGGCTTGCAAGGGAACACAGCTCAGAGGGAGGACGTGGAGGGAAGGAATTTTTCTGCTGTGTCACACAGATCTCCTGTGAGCGAGGCTTTGCACAGAGCAGGGACTCTCACACTTAGTGCTTGTTCTTACAGCCTGATTATGGTGGCTGGGAAAGAGGAATTAGAGCATTTCAAGCACAAATGAAACCCCATGCATCTCAAGTTTCCTCTAGAGGTGGGAATTTTTCCCTCTCATTCCTTAAGCTGTTGCTCCCTCCAAGGAAGAATTGTATCTGCAATATCACAAGGACTCTGAAGCAAAGGGTAAAAACTCCTGAAACAAGACCCATAGAATTTTGCCTAGCTCACAAACACCTAAGTCAGACCAGGTATACATTGTCAGAGTTTTTATAGGACCCAAATTACCTTCTCTTGCAGGTTTCTCAGTATTTGTGGCCACTGAGTAGTCACTATTTAATAAAAATATCTTCTATCTTATTCATACCTTGCACAGCAAATCCCAAGAAATAACACCAAATCTTGTCTTGGGGAAAAAAATACAAATATTCCTATAGTTTTATACCCAAATCCCTCAGGGCAGGATGGTCTCTCAAGGGCCCAAGCCTGTAATTTTTGAATCAATGGAAAAACCTGACTGTATCCTATGCCTTGCTGCATCACCTCACAGTGGGACACAGCAATATTTAAATCCCTGGGGGGGTTATGAGAGCTGCACTACTGCTGAAATTTGGGGTTAAAAACAGGTCATGGCCAGTCTTCCCCAAAGAAATGTTTCATTTGACTACTCTCTACATCTGGGGGGAACACAATGTGGGATCTGCATTCCTGGGTAGCCCTAAACCTCACAGAAATTCACCATGACCTGGTTAGGGAGTTTGGGAATCCAGTGTTGGCATCTCTGCTAAGTCTCTGTCTGCATTCAGACACTCTTGGACCTCCCCAGCAAGCCAGGTGAGATGGGCACAACACCTGCACCACGTGCTGACCTTGCTACCACAGTTCCAGCATGTCAGAACAAGAAATTCTCTCCTTGAAGGCACAGTTTGCATCCGAAATATTCCCAAAATAGGGAAAGAGGGGCTTGGAGATGCCATTGAGAAACCTCTCCATATTCCAGGGCAATTTGAGCACCCTGCTCTCATCCATTTGGCTGAAGCTGGTGATAGGGAAGCAAAAGGCAGTGCTTGCCCATGCAGACACAGTGCCTTTGTGATGGATTTGCAACCCAGGATTATGAGACTGAAGCCTGTAATGAAAAGGCCAGATCTTTGGCTGCTCTAAGCATTTGCTCAGAGACTGTGCTCATTCTTATCCCTGCTGAGGGACCACGTCCAGGATGCATTTGATAGAAATTTTTCAACAGCAGGCTTTTATACCTTCACAAAAGGTATAAACCAGATTATTCTAAACAGGGCTTTATTTGCTTGAAAGCACATAACTCAGCAGCACAGACAAGCCTGGTATTTTAAGAGCAGAGCAGGTAGCAAAGACTGCTCAGAAATCTCTCTGGAAAGTCCTGTTTCCTGGACTTCAGTTTGTTTACATTGACTGTTCATGACCAGAATCCTGAGACCAAATAATCTGGTCTTGGGATCTTCTGCATCAAACTAGCCACAGCCAAGAAAAGCACAAGAGACACCTTAATTTTAGTACCTTGTTTGGAGAATCCTTTCTTAGCACAGCAGCGCTGAGCACAAGATTGTGACCTGGGGTGTTGCATTCTCTAACTCCCCAGGCCTGAGTAAAGGCAGATTTGTCCCTGAGAGCAGAGTGTGGGGGTGTTTTGTGGGGATAAATGCTTGTGGCCAAGGCAAGCATCTTCCCAGCCTGGCAGGGCATTGCTGGAGAGAGCTCTCTTCCCCACAGCATTCACACTGCTGCTACAATGCACACATCCATCTGAACTGGCTCCAAAGGGAAGGGGAAAAAACCCACATTGTAGATAACAACAGTGCAAATTGCCATCAGTGGTCAGAACAGTCTGTAGAAGTCTCCTCAACTACAGAGTGAACATGCTGAGAAACTTCTTTTTCTCCTTAAAACCCTGTGTTATAGGCAGGGACAGAGGTCCCATTTATTCTTGTCCCTCTCACATCATGGAAGCTTGAGCAGGTCTGTCCTTTCTCCCCTCAGCACCCCATGTCCTGACAGCATAACCAGACCATCCTGAAATGTTGCCATTGCTGAATCTTTCTACAATGAGGCAGCCTGGCCCTGGGGAAAGAGAAAAATGAACAAAGATAACAGTGTGGAATGACATATTCAAAGAAACCTGTGCCACTTAGGCACTGTCCTCTCTGACCATGTCTAGCTGAGATTGTAGGTTCCTAAATCCCTTTAGTACTGCTGATACATTCCCTCATGACTAAAACCAGAGCTTCTTGTTTACTGAAGGAGGTGCAGTTAAAATAATCATCATCAACTAAATACCATTAGTGAGGCTGTACCCTGTACATGCTGCCAAAAAGTGAAACTCTGGTTTGTTACTGCAATTTTAAGCATAGAGAAGTAGTTGCATATGTCTGAACATGACAGGGCCAGACAAATCCAACTCAAACAGCTTCTATTTCATGGAAACCCTGGCTGAAAAGGAATATAAATATTCTTAGTCCAGCTCTTGTTCATGATACTCTGTGTTTTCACTATTCTAGGAAGCCTGAGATACTATTTTTATTTAGACTAAAAATAATAAAGGCTTTTCTCCAATCCTCTGGGTGACCTAATTGAATTACGTCTGCATTAGAAAATTCCAACACTGCTAAAATCAGACAACCACCAACCCATAATGTCTAGGAGGTCTATGAAGGAGGCATGGTGTCTGCCTCCACCAGAAACTATATCCAGAGGTGTCTTTTGCAAGAAGTTTAGTCCTGGAGAGGTACCAGATCAGCTTAGTATGGTGTGGAGAAAGCCCATTCCAAGTCTCTCAGCCACTGCAAAGAAAGCCAAGCCAGCTGGCTTCTCTCTTTCCTAAAGAAATCTTTTAAACAAGCACTTCAGCCCAGTGTCCACAGACAGAAGGGAACAGGGCATTGGATTTGCAGCTGGAGCTTTTATTGCTACCACAATCAATTCAGGAGAAACAGGTCAAGTAGTGCTGCAGATTGCACACCAAATCCCCCAGATCAAAGGTTTGCAGGTAGTGCCTTGGCCTCTTCTTGCAGAGATTGGCCATGGAGAGATGATTCATGAGCTTCTGCATCATGGGCTCCCAGAAACTCAAGCCTGTGAGTCCCACTCTCAGTTTCCAAATGTTCTCTGTTGCAGCCTGTTCCCCACTGCGGGTCACCCTGCAGGAGGCACCAGCATTCAAGCACAGATAGTGTGGCTCTCTGGGTTACTGGTGCTCTGCACTGCTCAGGGCATGGCCTGACCTCCTCTCAGAGCACTTGTCTTGTTGTGTTAGTACTGCTGACAATGTTGAAGAACAGTCTGACTGCTACCAAATCTATATATTGATGGCAGCTAACTCATTACTATTTAAAAAGGTTGGTGCCAGCTGGTTGCAGTGGGACAGGCCCTACCCTTTTCAGTGCCATGAAAATAATCCAGAGAAACACCCATGAGCCTGACCTTCTCTGAAGTTTGCCATCAGTGAGATGTTTCTACAGATGTTCTCAGCAATAGAGTGATTTCAGCAAAGCCAGAGAGCATTTCAATTCCTCTCTCAGCTGAGGAAGACAGCACAGTCATATGCCTTGCCCAAAACCTTTTCCAATGAACAGTGCAGCCAGTGTCATCGGGAAAAAAAAAAAAAGGAAAAAAAATGAAGTGAGTAAAGTGTTGGTGGTTTGTTTTTTTTTTTCTTTTTTTGGCTGCTATTTCTGCGGTTACAGCTACAGCTAAAAGCAGCAGTAGCAGGTTACAGCAGAAACTGAATATGCTACTGTGCAGAGGTTCAATTCAGTGAACTGGGCAGATATAAATGGGCTTTTAAACTTCAGAAATTAATTCAAACAAAACTCCATTATCTCTTTCAAGGAGGGCATGTCCAGGAAGCACCAGCTGGACACAGTACAAGGTAACTCAGGCATACATTGCAGTGTTTAAAACCTGAAGCAATGACAACTGCACTGAAGCTTGCTCTGTTTTATTTCCATTTGGCATCCTGGAGCTAATGGATTGAAGGAGTTTGAACAAAGTGCCTCAGTCAGCCTCTCTGTGGTTTATGCCCTGAAATGCCCCTGGCCAACAGTTCTGTCCTGCAGTCCTCCAGAGGGCTCTCCCAAACGCAGGATGGGGGACTACAGCCACCCCCAACCTCCTGGTTTGAACAAAGCAAATTATCAAAAATACCTAATAATTAGTGAGGAAATAAAAACCTGCTGCTCAGTTTGCAGGGGTGGCAGAGAGGGACACGCTCTGAATGAGCAATGAATCCATACTGTACTGCAACAACATGGATCTCATCCAAGCTTGCATGGAGTGTGCAGGCTGAGGCTCCCTCTGCAGAGTTCCTCTTTGCACCTTGAGGCTGGGGAGAGCCAGGGGCTGCTGCTGTGCCTCAGCCCTCTGCTGAAGGGAGGTCAAATCCCTCTGGCTGAAAGCACCAGGCTCATGTCACATTTTAATGATGTCCACAGACCATGTGGAAAAGCTTCATGCTGCCCAGCAAAGCAGCTGAAATTGAGCTGTAAGACAATCAGTGAGAGGGAATCATGGTTAAAAATTGAAAATGGGGCTGGCCCAGATTACAAACTCTGGCTCCATGCTAGGAAAAGATTAGGAATTAGGGGGAAAAATGTAGTAAAGGTCTGCTTTTCTGACAATTATCATCCACACTGCAGTATATATGACTTTACTGTTGTCCTGTACTTTTTGTTCCCAGCTCTCTCCCCAGTTGTGTGTGTGCGTATCTGAGAGTCTGTCAAGCAGCTGTGTGGTGTTTTACTGCCTGCTGGGTTAAACCACGACTACTGTCCTCTCCTAGTCTGTTCCCTGAGCTGTGTTTTCCCTGGTCATTGCTTTGTAGCCAGCCCAACTATTCCTGCAGAGCCCAGCAGAGGCTCATGGTGTTAAACCAGCCAAGCGTGTAGTCAAGGCAAATGTTAACTTTCCAGAGTCTCCTCTCAGGATGTCCAGAGCTTGACAAAGTGGGCATGACTCCATGGATCTCGTGAGCCACTGTCTGACTGCACAGGAATTTATAGCTATGTGGTTGCCACAGCTTCAGCTGAAGAAGAGATATACTTAATTAGTTTTCCAATGAAATCTTCACTGGACAATGCAGAAGCCAAGAAAAGAAAACCATTCGCAGCTGAAGTCTCTCAAATGTATTCTGCAATCAGTCAGGACTGCAGAGAGAAACTTAATCCTAAATCCCACTCTTTATGACCACAATTAGGAGTAGCAGTGAATGACTGTACTAGTTTGAAAGCAAACCAGTGGGAGATCCCAAGCCAGAACTACAATTTAAGAAAATTAAGAAAAGAAGAAAATAAAAATAAATGCAATAGTACAAAAACACTGACAGAGTCAGAATACAACCTGACACCCTGTCAGTCAGGGTGTTGGTAGCAGTCCAATTTGATGGTGGCTGCAGTCCTCTGGGAGTGACAGATGTGGTTCTGTTGAAGCAGTGATCCTGTAGAAGGGTCTGGTCTTCCCCTTAAGGTTCAGTGGTGCTATAGAAGGGTCTGGTCTTCCTCTGGGAATCCAGTAAATAAGGCCACTTGTGGTGTTCCAAACCTCAGGTTATATCCAGGTGGGAATGCTCGGTTCCTCCTCCTGGGTGGAGCATCTCACAATGGGCTGGTGGAATTTTATCAGTCCTGCAGTGAGACTCTATGGCCCATTGACAGAAGATATCCCCTGAGGGAAGGATGGGTCATGGGAGAGGTAAAGAACACTGCCCCACCTGGTTTTAACAGGTGGTGATAGAATACATACTTGTGGTTACATCTTACATTGTAACCTAAGACAATGACACAAAGCAAAATCTCCTCCTCTTGATTGCAGTGCCTCAGATTCGTGCCCTGGGTTTGAAGGAGTCTGATCTGTGACTGTGTGCTGGTGTTTGTGAGTGTGACAATGAAACTTAAAAAATTGCTATGAGAAGACTATAAAGGAAAAGGTATCAAACAACAGGAGAATGAAAGCTCTTCATGTCCTTCCTTGATGTGTTAAATAATGACTGAATAATTTAAAAATATGTAACAGCTGAATGAAATATTTGACTGCACAGAAACACATGGCATTGCTGAAAATATCAGCTTTTCCTGCATGGAGAATTGTGCTAGCTCTATATGGACTTAGCCATTAGAACTTTCCATCCACTCCAGCATTTGAAACAATTAATCTCATGGAAGCCAGAGCAGGAAATCCTGCTGGGGAACCAAATGCTTTTTGGTGAAAGGTCCAACAGCAATGAAAACAAAAGCACCTGACTTTTCTGGGCTGTGCTCAGAGAAAGTCCCCATTAGTTACAGTGACAGATGTGAATATTTCTGTTTTCCTGCAGTAAGTCTTTCTTGCCAACTTTAAATCATATTAAGTGATACTAAGTAAAAATCACATTAACTAAGTGGGGGGTGGGAGGAGGAAAAATCTTTTCTTTACTAGCTTCAGGTATATGGTTTTCTCCTTGTTCAAAACACCTCTTCTACCCACCTGCCCATAAGAATATTGGCTGTAAAATCTATCATCAATCTGAAGAAACCAGAAGAAACTCACGTAACACAAACATTTCCCAGGAGTTCAGTGTCCATGCCCTCTCCAGGTGCAGAAAGTGCAGAGAGGTTTTATCAAGTGGGAAGTGTTCAAAATGTCCAGCCTCATGCAACCAGCTAAAATCAGCCCATTTGTTGACTTCAGGGAGGGCAAAAATGTATGTCTGAGCACCTGGGATGGGTTTGTAAGGACCAGCTCTGCCACACCGAGGGGCAGGAAACATGAAACCCCAAGTGTATTTGGTTGAAGGACAGGACAGCAGAAAGCTACATACAAGGCTTGCATGGTGGGATTGAGGACAGGAGCAGGGAAAGCAAGATTTCCAGGAGACAGACTGTAACAGGAGGCAATGAAATGGGCTGTGATTTTACCATTTGTTTCATAGAGGCTCTCAGGACAGCCCTGCCTGACACCAGAAAGCTCAGCCAAGAAATGACAAGCTTAGAGTACAACACATGTGAGTGGCAGAATTTCTTCTATGAAAGGGATAAAAACCTCCACCATAAACAAAGTCTTAAGAACAATACCCAATATTGGATCTCTTTAACCTTGGCCAAAGAACAGCTGAAACATTTTTGCTGATATTTAAAGCAAGTTAATCAGCATGAAGCAGACACTCTCTGCTTAGGAAATTTCAACCCAAATAGTTGCAGTTTGGCAAAACTATGAGCAGCTGAAATGAATTATTGTTGCTGGAAGTACTGGTCCATTTTAGCAATAGGTGGTGTACCTGCATCACTTGCCATATGCACAAAATTCAGTATTGCAAGGACAGAAATGAAGGCTGACACTGTTAATCACTAATACCTAAAGCCCTGTAAGGAAATCAGGGAAAGCAACTTTTTCCTTGGAGTTAAGAGGTGGTAATTTCACCCTCTCTTGCACAGAAAACACTGGTTGCTGAATTTAAATTTTCACAGGTAAAAAAGAAAAAAAGCCCTCCAGTCCTACATTCTAGTCCATGCAGTTAATTGAGCCTGTGAATTTTGAGACCCCCTCAGAGAGACATCTTATTTTTCAAAGCCTTTTGGAAAGCCTAATGAAGATGAAATGAGAAGCGTTTTATTATCCATTTCAACACAGAGGCCAAGAATGGGCACAACAGGGGACACTGCTGGACCCAGGTACACAGGTGCTGTGTCTTCTCTACATTAGAGGCTTGGGGGTGAAAATGTGGGCATAGTTTGTGTAAGATGTGGACTGAGCTGTGTAGGAGAGTGAGGATGAAGAAGGTGATGGTAAGAGGTGCAGAAGGAGCACACAGTGGGTGCACCAGTCTATGAGCTGGACTGACAGTTGCATAAAAAGAGATCAATCCAATGGCAGCATCCTGGGTCTTGAATTTAAATTCTTCAGCCAGATTCTAGGGGAATATTTTTGCTATTGCCTAAGCAAGACAGGTGAATTGTCAAAGTAACTCTAAACACAAAAAACCCCAAGGACTCACTGAGATGAATGTTTGCTGGGCAATATTCTTTGGGATCAGAATTGTACTAAAGCACATCAAAAAGATGTGCTAAAGAGCACAAGTCTCTCATCAAGTAGTCCTCAAAAACCACACCCAAAGACAGGCTCTGTTCCCAGTTTACCACCCTGCATGTGTCCTGTGTAAAAGCAATGGGAAGCAGATGGGGAATGCGGAGTTCTGCTCACACACTCTGCAGAACTTCCCAATGCTGGCACAGGCAGAAGGAGCCCACAGGCCCAGGGGTGTCAGCAGTTTCCCCCACATTTCTGCTTTGGAAAGGGGCTACTCAGTGATTCATGGCAAGCTGCAACACTGTTTTTGTGGTGCCACTATAGAAATACTTTGTTCAGAAAAGGCTCTGTTGCCAGGCAAGTTTATGCCGTGGGGTACATGACACGTTCATAGCTCTTCCTGGCAAAAAGCAGGCACCCAAGTATACAATGAATCTTGAAAGCTTTGTAGCAGCCCCATAATCATTTTTGTGGGCTGATGGGATGAGAACATGGAGCCCTATACCCTACAACCACAGGTTCCTTTCCATTTAACTCACTCTTTAACCAATTACACCTTCACTATGATTTTAAACTGTCTGTTGCATGTTTGGTTCTTTAACAAGGACTTCTAATCCATACTATCCTCTTTCAAATTTTAGAGGCATATCTCCAGATCAACTGAACATGGACAAAGTAGAAAGTGAGCACAGCCATTACCAGAAAAGCATGGAACAGATTTCCCCTGGATGCATGTTCCTACATTCCTTATATCAAGGTGAAGTGACTTGCCTCTGATGGAGGAACGAGTCAATGGCAGAGCGAAACAGAACTGAGATAACTTAATTCATAGTAGTTTACTCCAATAAGTTAATCCCTTCTAATGAACATCTAAAGGAGTTTCTCTGAGGGACACCCTGGTTTATTGCACACCACACTCCCTCTCCTGCCTCTGTGAAGGCAGGTGCTGCAGCAAGCCATGTGCTCAGTGCTGAAGGTGTCTGAGGAAGAGCAGGCATCACTTCTTGAGAGAGTTAAGCATTGTCAGGTGATCCTTGCTTGTCCTGCACCCTTTTAGGGCACCAGTGGCTGCCTGCTGCAGGAAGACAAAAGGTTTCAAACACATGGTACGAAAGCAGCCCATGTTGTGACAGAGGATCCCCCCAAAACAGAACCCTTGGGCAAATCCCCATGCCCCAAGCTGGAATGCGGCCATCAAAAGCAAAGGGCTCTTCTCCTGTGCTGAACATCCACATCATGTGAATATCAGGGACCTGGAGAGTTTTTCTGGCTGTTTTGCTAACCTTTCAGTAGTAATCCAATGTTTCCTTTGTTCAAGTTCTTTTACTTACACATTCAGAGTAGAAGTTCACTTTCAGTTCACTTCCAGAGTAAAGGGTAAACCTGTCACTCTGCTCCAGCTTGCCCCAGGAGTTGTTATATTATCAGTGCAGCCAAACACCAGCACAGGGACATAGCCTGGGTTTTTATCTTTTCAGCAGGTTCTCCCTTGTGCACATGCACAATTCAGCCCAAACAAGCTCTCACAGGG
>VZTZ01010936.1:158431-225548 GCA_013400955.1 Drymodes brunneopygia | reverse complement strand
GCATCTGCTGGAAAGGAGCCAAGTGGCTACAGAGCCCTTGAAGTGAAAAACAACAACCAGTTTTCATGAAGATTTACAAATGGAGGCTGAAAAAGGTTTGAATTAAATGAAATTCCAAAGAGGAGCAGCACAGCTACAGCAAAGCCCTGAGTTCTCAGGAGGAAGAGGGTTTCTCCCCAGCAGTGCTGCTCTGCCAGGAGCCTCTCCCAGCCTCACAAGGAACGAGGCTGTAAGCAATTCCCATCAATGTCCCGGTGCCTTGTGCCGGCCGTCAACCCCAGGCAGCTCAGAGGAGCCATATCCCAGGGTGTGCAGCTGAAACCAGCTAAACTAAACTAAATCATCCATGGGGGCTGTTCCTGTGGAGGTCATTAATCCCTGGGTTACACAGCCTGTGACTGCGGGCTGGCCTGGCTCTTGCAGAGCACTTCCTCCTGGCTTTTGAACTGGCCGAGCATTCACACAACATAAACAATTTTGCCATTTATTTCCCAATGCTCTCTTAGGTATTTGAAAGTGTGCACTGTGCTTGTTTGGGTCATCTCCTCACTGCTGCCGCTGCAGAGGAAAGGCTGGCTCTCCTGGCAGCAGCCAACAGGGTATCCAGATCCTATTCCAGCTTGAGCAATCCTGAGGAGCAGCCCATGCATTTCTCAGGTGTATCTGTTATTCACCAGGCCTTGCACAAGAACAGGTGGCTCGTGGCTGATATTGAACACCCATTCCCTGTGTGTATCATGGACATGAAGGGGTTTTCTGGCTCTTCTGCTGTTCTGCAAAAGAACCTGGAGAGGGTGAGGAGTCCTCCTGCAGTACAATGCACGGATGGGAAGGGCTGCAAGGCTGCCTGGAGCAGCCAACAGACTGTGCTTGTTGTCCCTGGTTGTTTTCAGAAGACAGCAGGTTTGGCTCTGAAGGAAAAGAAGAGAAAGAGGCGCACAGAGATCAGGTGTCTGACTGAACTAACACAGCTACACAGGCACAGAAGGGTAACACTGATCTCCACGTCTCTGAGGGGAATGGAAAACATTCAGCCTTCCACTAAATTCTCTTTATTTGCAGATTTACTTTATTTATGGAAGGTCTCTCACAGTGCAGGAGTATAAAGAAGAGTTTATTTAATTTACTGTCAAGTGCCACACTATGGTATAAAGCGTTTCCTGTGCAGGCAGGATTAAAAGGTTTCATTGAAATGAAAAGCTGAGTTGCATTTGATCACCTTCAAAGGGGGAAAAAAACAAGAGAATGGGAAGAAAATAATTTTCCATAGGTTGAAAGGAGATGGAAGTTAATGATCCCTCAAGGTTAAGTTACAGCCTCTTATTCGTTCTGGGTGTTAATGTTAAGTCAGCTTCACTCCTGCCAACTTATCTCCTGCAAGACACCTTTAACGACTAATCCAATGTTTTCTTTGTTCCTTTCAAGTTCTTTTACTTACACATTCAGAGTAGAAGTTCACTTTCAGTTCACTTCCAGAGTAAAGGGTAAACCTGTCACTCTGCTCCAGCTTGCCCCAGGAGCTGTTATATTATCAGTGCAGCCAAACACCAGCACGGGGACATAGCCTGGGTTTTTATCTTTTCAGCAGGTTCTCCCTTGTGCACATGCACAATTCAGCCCAAACAAGCTCTCACAGGGATTTAGTTCCCCACCACAGCACACAGGCCAGACTCTCTGGATAGGATTTGGACACCCCAAATGCAATGTGGCTGAGAAATCAGCTGAATTTCAGCAAATGAGGCATTTGTCCCTGGGAGTCACAACTTCACCAGCAGAGCTGGAGCAGTTTGAAGGGGTGCACTGAGCTTTGTGCCCATGCTGGGAACACTGGAAGCCAAAAAGCCACACTTTCTGCAGGGTGCCCAAGGCAGCAGGGGGCCAAGCTGAGTGCAGATCAATGCCAGGCTGCTCAGCCTGGGTGTTTGTATCCAAACCTGCTCAGGATGCTGCAAAAGGACAGAGGGAATAGTGTCATTCCCAGTCGAAAGACAAGCTCTGTGTGCAGAGAGGCTATGGTGCTCTTTGCAGAGCAGCCAAGAGCAGAGTGTGCTGTGCAGTGCCCTGGGGCCCAGCAGCAGCAGGAGCCTGTCCCAGGGATGCCCTGTGCATGCCACATCCCCTGAGCCCCCAGCAGCTGTGCCGGTGCCACACAGAGCTGCCAAGCCTGCTCACATCCACACAGGCCCCACGTGCTCCCGGGAGCAGCCCCTGCACGTGGCTGTAATTCTGTCTGAATCCACCCTTGAACCCTGTGGACTTTGCAGGCTCCCCCTCTCACCCCTCCGCACTGCTGGGCAGACAAATCCCTCTTCATTGCATTCAGGGGAGGGAATATATAAATAAAAGCTGCAGGACAGAGGAGCACACAGCCCTGGCTGTGCAAGGGGAGCATCTGCTGGAAAGGAGCCAAGTGGCTACAGAGCCCTTGAAGTGAAAAACAACAACCGGTTTTCATGAAGATTTACAAATGGAGGCTGAAAGAGGTTTGAATTAAATGAAATTCCAAAGAGGAGCAGCACAGCTACAGCAAAGCCCCCAGTCATTGGGAGGAAGAGGGTTTCTCCCCAGCAGTGCTGCTCTGCCAGGAGCCTCTCTCATCTTCCCCTTGGCTTTTTGACCTGTCTGAGCAGTTACACAACCTAAATATTTATAGTATTTATTTCCCAGTGCTCTCTTGGATCTTTGGAAATGTGCACTGTCTCTTGTTTGGGTCATCTCCTCACTGCTGCTGCCGCTGCAGAGGAAGGGCTGGCTCTCCTGGCAAAGGTCAATCTGGTGTCCAGATCCTCCATTCCATCTTGAGCAATCCTGATTGGCAGCCTATGCATTTCTCAGGTTTATCCATTACACTTTCTGATAGCATTTTAGTTTTTGGCCTTTTCCCGCTCTCTGGATGTGTCACAAGGAGTCACTGGCAGAGCAGGCTCTTGCACAGCCTTTGGCCTGTGATTGTCCCTGTGAGACTACCAGACCCTTTTGTTCTGACCTCTGTAATTGGGGGAATAATGCCGCAGCTTTGCAGTGAAGGTGCTTGTTCTCTTTGTTTTGTTTTTTCCATCTTGAGAACATCAAATCTTCTGGATCAGACAGGCCTTGCTCAGGGCACTGTTCCTAGAAGCAAGATTGGTTTAGCTTTAACCTCCAACTGCCCCCTGAGCAGGAATGGGCCATGGGTGCAGATGGACATAAATTCCTCTGGCTCAGTTTTTGCTGGCCAGATGCAGGTGGCTCCTGGCCAGAAGCTGTGGGGCTGCACGAGCGAGGCTCCGAGCCTGGCACGGGGGCAGAGCCCCCACACCCAAACCCAGGGGTGGGAGTTGACTCCCCACTCTCCATCTGAGGCTCCCTGGGCAGGGAATGATGCCAACATCTGGCTGGGGTATGTCTGCTTGGCATGGCTGCTTCTGACACAGGCAAGAGGGTCACGCCCGCCTGCCGACTCAGAGTTATGCATTTTTATACTTCCTTTTTTCTTTTAACTTGAATCTCTTTCAATTTTACTTGCAAACCCTTGACAACCAAGTGATTTGTGATTTACAGTGAATTACTTGCAACACCATCCAATCAGGGGAAACCCCACCAAAAAAGAAATCAGCAAAATTTGTGGGGTCTGTTGTAGCATCTGCCACATGACCCCAGCTGGGGAGGAGGTGGCTCACTCCTTTATCGCCCTGCCTGGGTGCCAGGGTTGAACAAGGCAGCTGAGAAACTCCAAATGCTGTGTGAAGCAGGGTTTCATTAAAATAAAATACATCGAGCACATTGCACTGTATTGATTTGTAATTCTCACCAGTCCTTGCTTTCATAAAGTAATTGCAGATGCTCACTCTTGTTGCTTGCAAAGAGAGCAGTCAAAATCTTTGTCTTGCTTAACAGCCCCTGCATCAAAGTCCTCATGAGAGGCTTGGACACTTTAAAAGGATCAGCAATTATTTGTGGTGCTGGCTTTGCATTTAGTTGCCTTGCATATTCATGCCAATGATATTTTAACATGCACATAACAGGAGGAAGCAAAGACTGACAGTAGGGGATCCAGCTGAAGTGAAGCAGATGTCTTTTAAATTCAGGACACATACAGCACAGAAATACTGAGTGATCGAACACAAACTAGAAGCGAAACGAGAAAAAACAGATTTTATACTTAAAACTGAACACTGCAGAAAGAACAAAGAGTCTGAGTGGTGCAAAACAAACTTATATTAAAAAACTCTTCACTCTGAATACCATACTGCATTGCCAAGGAGCACAGGTTAGGAATTTCAATAAACTTAGTTTTATGTTGACTGTGTCCCTTTAATTACTACTTTTTGGCACAGCATGTAGGACACCTCCAGGCCAAAACACAAGTGATGTTCAAAGTGCAACTGTTCCTTCCCTTTGGGAATGAAAGTTTTCTGATTATTATATAAAAATATTTGGATGTATTTTTTAGAGATTCATCCCATTAGCAGCTATATTATTAGCAGTGAGTCAGAGAATGTTTTGCTGATGTTTTAAAACACATAACTTAAGGTCAGAACCTACTAAACTTCACCAAGCCAGCAGACCTGATGTGAAACAGCCTGATTCTCTCTGGTGGGATTGCTCTAATGAGCAAGGGTTGGCAGCATGTGATCTTAGATTTTGAACTATATAGAGCAGCTTCGTTTTAATTGCAAGGCACTGGGCACATCCAGGCAGGAGCAAAACGTAAGGATAAAAGAGCAAGAGTAGAGAAACTGCAGATAATTATAAAATGAAAAAGAACCAAGGGTGGAGGGTCTCTCTTTTTGCTGTTAATCTGGGAAGCTTATTCAACTGTGGCAAAAACCAGTGGTCATTAGAGGAGCGCTGTGACAGCAGGCAGTAAAAAAAAGCTCAAATCTACACTTTTACAACAATCACAGGCCTGAAGACCAACTTCTCTGGGAACAGCCCTCTTCTAAAAGCAGACCTGAAATGTAACCCACATGCCTGAGGCTATCTTTGGTGCAGAAGCCCTTCTGGATAAACCAATGTGATGAGTCCTTGGCAGTGGAGCAGAGTTACTTATAGCTCTGATTTGGCTTTTGCACAGTACAGATGAAGCCATGGGGAGAGGCCAGCGGGCTGGGGAGGCTCAGATGCTTTCTTTTGCTGCTACTCACTTAGAATTTTATGAAATTTTGATCCATACAGTTTGGACAACTGCCTCCCCTCCCACAATTTAATTTCACTTCTGTTTCAGGGAAAACTGAAAAAAAAACAAAACTCAAAACAAAACAAAAAACCAAAATAAAACTCAGCTTAAAACACAGCTTTTGTTTTGGGCATATGCCCACTGGCTTAAGCTGCACCAGAGGGTTGGCTTCCTCCAGTATGGAAAACAAAATACAGCTCACACTTTTCCCAAAAACCTTGTGTTTCCCTGGGCCCTTGCACTGCCATGGGCTGGCTGTGAGGCAGAACCACACGGCATTCACACTGTTTTGTTTTCAGCCTGGGTATGTTTCTATTAAATCTTTTCCCCTGCCAGAACCACAAAGGATGAGGCGAAGAGGAAGAAAAAGCCACGGCTGTCAGTGAAACCCTTCCTGAATAAGGTGACATAAGCCTCGCATACAGAAGATTAAGTTTAATCTCTGAAAGGGGACAGCAGAAAGGCTGCTAGACTTCAAAACGAGCTACAACAGCTGTGTTTTGGTTGGCCAACAGCAGCTCCCGCCTTGGCTGAGGCTGCCTCTGCTCATGTGAACAAGGCAGATTATTAAAACACAGCGTTCAGCAATCCCATCCTTGGAGCACTTGACAGCGCTGCCTTCTCCTTTGTGTGTCGCTGCTTTGACTGAATGTGGGAACAAAGCAAAGTGCAGTAATAATGTGAGGTGCCCATGACAACAGAGTCAGCGATAATCCTACGGTGCTGTCCTTAGTTCAAAGCAAAAGATGCCATTTACTGGCTTAAAGCACTGTCTTTTTGTTTCAAAAGTACCTTTTGGGTAGGGAAATGCATGTCTTTCTCTTTGTCTGGCTTAACTGCTGGGCTTAATTGGCCTTATTTTAGAGCATAATAGATAAATCAGCAAGACACGGCAGAATTCAGAATAAATCAAGCTAAAAAGCTTTTCATAACTTGCAAGTCACCACAGAAGGAGAGAAACTGCCCATTTTCTACAGTAATAAGCTATGCTACCAACCTGAAGAGCAGTTTAAAATAATTAACAATACCAAAAAAGAAAGGGTGTGTATATGAGTGGTTCTACAGAGCCACTCCACCCAGTACAATGGGAAAAAATTAACTGGGTGGACCTGCATTCCCTTGCCAGTTCAGAATGACTGCACTTTATATTTCTGTGCCTGGAGATATACATTTCTTGCACGTGATCACAAGCCTTGAGGCAAACAAAGAGCTTGAGAAGCAAAGCAGGACAAAAAAACACACTCAGGAAAAGAAATGGAAACAATTTCTACAACAAGATAAAGAGCAGCTCACAATCAGGAGTTCAACTCACAGTGTATTTTCAGGAGTGCTGGTTTCCTTCTTCACAGTAATTATTTCATTTATTAGGCGATGTTTCCTGTATGATATTTAGAATTATTGTGGGAGGATGTCATAACATCCATGTTTATTAGATAACTTCGGGGACCTTGCTGTGGGAGACTGTAAGAGAAAAGAATGAGAGAGATAAATTGTCTAAGAAAGATGGAGTGCTCTGTTTGAATGCGAAGGGCACCACGCACTTAATGGAGATGGGAAATAACCGTGCAGTGCCCTTTCTCCTGCAGATGTAAAATGTCTGGTATTCAGCTTTAACCTGGTATTAAGGACATCTCTCATACTGACAATAATCGGGAAAAAAGGGGATGCAAGCCCTGCCAGTTCCTGCTGGGAAGGAAGGAGATCAAAGGAGGAGTGTATGTGCAGAAAGGCTGGGAGATCTGGAACAGGAGAAGACTGAAGGAAGGAACCTTGGGGGCACAAAAAAAGCCTGTGCCACACACCAAAAAAACCCACAGAGCTGTTAAGTGTACTTTTTACAGAGGGATTGCTCAAAAGGGCTTTCATTCCCAGTGAAGGGCTTCAGGATTATTCTACTCTGGGGCCTGGACACTTGAGATTGATCAACAACTCTGCTATTAGTGGCAGCCTGGGGAGCACAGAGCTCTGTGCCACCCCTTTGGGACAGGGGCTTGAGGCTAAGGTCAGACAGAAAGGTGGGCTGGGCTCTGATGTAGGTACAAACAATGTGTTACAAGTTTTGAGAGCTGTGTTGGTCTGGATCTGGTCACTGTCACCTCTTTGTTGATAAGTTTCTTTCCTCAGGAGAGTCCAAGAATGAAAGCCAGCACCATTCACTTCACCTTCATGACAAATATATTGGACTGATGCTTATTTTAAAAAAAAGAAAAAATGATGGAAGGATAGTATTTGTTTGGAAAAATAAAAGGCATTGTATCAGTTGTACAGAGAGAAATATTCAAAGTATTCCAGTTTCATTTCTGGAGTCAAATCAATTTGATTTCCTCTCCCTCAATAGGATATCCTTTTGGTATTTGGTGTATTTTCTGTTTTTTGAAATACCAATCTTATTGTTGTTGTTAGTGAAATAGATTTTAAGAATCCTCCCAGTGTCCACTCATAAATAAATGCTGATTTCTTCATTTCCTAAAATTATTCATCTTGGCTGTGTAATATTACTTGGGGTGACACTACTGCAGGTTTGTGTGGGGCTCACTCCAGGTCTGCTCTCTGCCAGCACCTCTGTACAGAGCTGAAGATATTGCTGCTGTCAGCTCTGCCAGCAGATCTCAAACATCAGCATCACTGATCACTTGGCAGAAGCAGAATCTCCTTGGCAAACCTCAGGGAGGAGGAGGAGGGGAGTTAAATCTGAATGCCACAAGGAACAGAGGTACCAATCTCATCTGATGCTGAGAGCTTGGGCGTTTTCATCTCTTGCTTCACTCTGCTCTTTCTGGTCCCTGTTGTGTGCATGAGTTGCTGCTGTCAGGTTCAAGCAGAGGGAACTTGGTGAGAAGAGGACAGACTCCAAGCCCTCCTGTCCTCTGGAAGCTGGAGCTGTAGGTCAGACAGTGAGAGCAGGGGGCAGGATACATCAGAGCACTTGGGGTGCTTGGAAGCATAAAAGTTGCACACAACTGTGTTTTTTATGTGCAATTACTCTTCATAGCCATGTCCAGTTTATGGAGCTGAGAAGCTTTTTCCTTGTTTAAAAAGCAAGCTTTATGGATCAGCAACAAAATGGTAAAGTGAGTCTTCACTGTAAAGTTTTTATTTACAGCAATGAGGGAGCACAGGAAGAAAAACTTGGGGTTTAGCTCTTCAGAGTCTGGAGTGACTGCTGTTAGAAATATCACCCTTTGACTTGTAGAAAGAGCACATTTGATCTGGGATTTGCTCAGACAAGAAAAATCAATATGGACTAGTATAATTTGTTTTTGACAAAAAGTTGTTCTACTCTTGACTGCTAAAGGCTTTACACCATTTAGTGACAGACATTTTTCAAATAGATTGCACTGAAGACTTAGAAACCCCCACACAGCTCTTCTCTTGGCTGCTGGTTGAAGTTTTAGGTTCAAGTAGGGTGTAAACAGCCAAGAGGGTGAGGCAGAACTCTGTAAAGGAAAGGCTGAATATGGGCACTGTTGACATCAGCTCCTAGGTGGGAAAAGCTTTCAGCTCCACATGAAGGTCTGTGAATATCTCTCTGTCCAGACTCTTCTGTCCAGGTGGGTTCCTCCATGGCAGCATCAGAGAGCACCACAGGCAGAGCAAAAGAAATAGTGTCAGGCTTTGCTCTGCAGCAGCACTGTAAAGCTGAAGGCAGCCAGCATAACCATCCAGCTTTGCTCTTTCAGGGAGAAGAAATTGCTCTTTGCTTCTCAAATGCTGAGTTTGTTCTGCACTGCTGCTAAGCTGGGAGTTCTGCCCTTTTTAAAAATTTTTTCATCTGAGGAAATCTATACCTAGAGGAAAATAGCAAATTCATCTCACAAGATGAGTGCAAATGTAAACAGACATCTAAGCAAGCTCTGTCTTAATGCACAATTTGATTATTTCTTTTTCTTCCATCTCCATCTGCTGTCTGCATATAGCTATTCTGGCATTTCCATTGTCCCAGATTAACACTTCCTTCTGGAGTAATGCCTTCTGCCTTATCACCATGTTGTCCCCATCATCTGAGCTGCAGAGCAAGGGTGGAATCTCAGTAGTGCAACCATATACTCACTGGCTCTTTCACTGGGGCTCTCTGAAATTGCAGGTGTAATTAGGTCTGAGATGTTTCGATTTTCAGATGGAGAATTGTACTTGTGGATCTGGAGTCTTTTACAACAACACTTCTGTAATAAAAATGAGACTGCTGGTGGCAGTTTTCATTATGCTAAAGCAGATGAGTTCTTACGACTTCTTTTGTCAAAATTATACTCTTTTCCTTGGCCCAAAATAATACCATTTCTCTGTTTGAAGTGTACATCTGATATTTTGCTTTTTTATTAAATATTTCTGCCTTCTTAGAGAGACTGCAGTTGTTACTCAATTTCATAAATGTGGCACACTGAGGGAGGGAGGGACTTGTTCACTGCTCTTTTCCCTGAGGCTCTCTTTAGGATCTGCAAAAATTAACTTATGAGTGAGTCTTATGGTTCAGCTGCTTTATATGTGCTGTACCAGCTCCCCTGTAAATTTTTTTTTTTGTTGTTAAAACAAGTCTATTAATGTCCATCAGTTCAGTCACTTCCATGGCCTTGGCAAGTCAATGCCCTCCTTGATTACAACTTTCCTGTTTGTTTTCAGCTGCTTTCTCACATGGTCCTCTAAGTGACCCCAAACAGTACAACATGGGAACACATGTGAGCATCACTCTGAAAAGCACACAAAGTTTCATTTTAGGTAAAAAACCTGAACAGCATCTTTTTTAAAAAAACCCTTACTTTGGTGGATGGGTGGGATGCACTGGACTTGTACCATAAGTGTCTTTGTGATTCACTTCCTTCACCACCCACTCCAGGGCACATTTCCCTGGGGAGATTCCCGGCAACCAGGAGGTGATTCCTTTATGCAGCAGCCCACATTGCACCAGCTGACCTTACCCTGCACAATGCTCAAGCAGTGTTGAGCAATCAACTGTGCCAGGGATGCCAAGGCTGGGAGCTGTGCAGAGTTACAGGGAAGACATCTCAAACTGGAGATACAGCAGGGATGAGGGATTAGTTACAAAATTAAGATGGAAAGGAGTGATTTGGAAACTTTACCTCTTCCCATAAGTACTGATTCAGTGAAGCATTTTTATTCTGCACTGCAGTCATAGCCAGCAGCATATACAGAATAAGGATTGAAATATTTTGAAGTGCTGTCACAGTGTGAATGATTTTCTTTAGAGCATAAAATCAGACTGCAAAGTTATTTTCTCTCTGCAGCGACACAAGAAGAATATGAATGTCATCATCTCTGGCCCTGGGCATACAGGAATGCAGAACTGGCCTTAAACAGATTCTCTTTTTCATTCTGAGTCCTTCTAAGAAATGTAAAATCCAAAACAAATTCTGAATCTGGCTGGATGTCTCATAAGAGGAACAGGATTTCTGCATAGCTGAAACAGCATGACTTTGATTATTTGAAAACGCATGATTTAATCATTTCATTATGCATACCTTTTCTCAGCAGGCACCACAGCCTAAAACAGACAGGTACAAGCATTAGATGAAACAACATGCTTTGCAGCTGAAGAGATTGGAATCAAAGAGCTTAATCTTGCAAGGCACTGGTATCCTCAGTGCTTTTGGACTTGGCTGCAGACAGCAGGAGTGCTGCACACAGCTGAGCCCTGTAGAGTCCTCTGCTCAGAAGAAACATCCTGCAGGATGACTTGGCTGTGTCCCTTCCCCAGTGCACATCTGCCCATGTCCCACACTCTCCCCCTCACCTGCTCATCAGTGGAGTGAGGAGGTGCTGTCAGCATCCTGACACCATCATCAGTTCAGGCTGCTCTGACTGCCCCCACCTCCCTGCCAGGCACCCATCCAGCACCTGCCCCAGCTGGGAATTCATCATGGAAGAGACCTGGATCCTGGATCCATCTATGAAGGAGCCTTTTTGCACATGGAGTCCACAGACACCCTCAGCACAGTGTCCTTGTCACGAGTCACAGGGAGCAGCTCACTGACAGTGCACACACCATACTGCAGTCAGCTGGGAAGTCCATCATGTGGGGGTAGGGTGCAGACATGCTATTCTTCCTGCTCAGAGCACCTGGTGTGCCCCTCTCTACAGTGCCAGGTCCTTTTTCTTTGGAAAAGAGTGGAAACAACATGGCCAGTGCTCTGCCCAATCCCAGAGGAAAGGCATTCCCACTGCTCTTCCCTGCCTCCCCAAGCACCAAAGAGGAAAGAGGTGGACTACACAATATAAAGTTTCTGCACAAAAGCATGTTTTAACTCTTTAGAGCATCCCAGACAGAGAGCCACAGCTGCTGGCACAGCCAAGCACAAGTCCCTGGGACCCCCTAAATGGCATGGGATGGGACCAGAGGCCATGCCCAAAAAGGGGGGGGCCAGCTGAGGGTCCCTGAGGGGCAGAACAAGTTGATCATGACTGGGGAAACAGCCACCATCCATTTTCACTGTCTGGGTCAGTGGGCACTCAATGGGGGCTGTGGGGCAGGGCCAAGGGGTCACAGTGGCAGAAGGGGCAGTGCTGGCCTCCCCCAGGCCCACACCAGGGTCCTGGGGCTCTGACAATTGGTTTTGGGGGTCCCCATGGGGGCATGGGACCATGCATGAGCAAGGTGGGCCTGAGCAGGGTGAGCAGCAGGATCCATCACCATGTGCTGCTTCCCTGCCACGCACTCATGGCTTGCCCTTGGACCTGCTGCATCTGTCCCTCCTAAGCTCTGCTCTGCTCCGCAGGAAATGGGGTTTGGAGGGGTTTGGCACAAGCCTTGCAAGCCCAGGAAGGCCAACCAAACCTGCCTGAAATCTCTGCAGAGGACACCAGGGGTATCCCCACCCAAGAGTCCCTGTGAATGTGCTTTAGCCAAGCTGCAGAAGCCCCACAAGGGAGAGCAGGGACTGCAAACCCAGCAGGTGAGAGAACCAGAGCCCACGGCCCTCTCTGCACTAGAAAGGAGGCTGAGAACACCAAGCAGTTTCCTGCAGACCTAAACTGGATTCATCCAGTGACCCAAGGAGGCAAAGCTCAGTCCCAGGTCCTGAAGTGAGGTCTCATGGCCAATTAAAAGCTGTACAAAAGGGCAGCAGAGCATCAGGGAGTGCTTTGATCTCTGAGATGCCAGCCAGATGTGTAATATCTGCTCAGGTGCTTGCCAGGTATCAGTTTCCAGTCCATGCACATCAGACAGACAGGTTTCTTCCTGGGTTTGCTAACAGAAGCAGCAGTTCTCAGAAATCACAGAGAACAGAAATAATCCTTACCTTTTTAGACATCAAAAACTGTAAAGCTTCACAGCTGCACAGTTCTGAAATTGAATTGAATGACTTGACTTGCCAAAACCAGAGATCAGAGTTCTAGGTCTTTCATGGCCCAGCTGAAAGCATCAATAGCACTCAAAGGAGGGCACAGAGCTGCCTTTCAAATACCGATTGTGACTTCAGAAGCATTATTGCATCTCACCCTTCAAACACAGTAACCTCAGTTCAAAATGGATGTGGGAACAAAAAACCTGATTTTCAACACGAGCGTTTTATTATTTGAAGAACTAGGGGTTTTTTTTTTCTGAAGTTATATCTAAAATTAGCCAAGGAATCTAAATCTTGATTAGATTTTAAAATTGAAGTAAAAACATTTGAATTCATCTTTCAGTAGGAGGGCAGCAATTTGTTTTCCCTGCAAGCAGTGAAACAATTCAAAAGCAATACTGATGCAAGCACAGGCTTGATCCCACAGGGATCCAGAGAAAAAGACTTTTGGGATGAAGCATTCAATTCTCAGAAATTACTTTTCCCGCTGATCCATAAGAATCTCAGGTCTGTTGACTTCTCCTTATGCAGGAGGACCTCATTGCTCAACCTGAATATCTTTCTGTTTAGCTACAAATCCCTTGCCTTCATATATTGTCCCAGCACCTGAAACACCTGAACAGCTCAATGTAAATCATGTATTTATCTTCCTAATGCCCCTTCAAGCTCTGGCACTGCTGCTACCAACCTTTTACAGCAGGGAGAACCAAGGCAGAGGGAATCTAAATACCTGGTCAACAGCAGGTATTTTTACTCATTGGTCACTGCATTATTCACTCAGGGTATTGTAGAGAAACAAAATGTTATTAACAGCTGAACAACTGATTCCAGCATTAAAACCAGAACTGTTTTTCTTGCAAACACACAGAAGGGGTTCAACCATTATTTTACTCACCACAATATCGATTCTGATACTCTGAGGGAGGCGTGAGGAGAAAACACCATCAGCATCATCTGGGGAAAACACCTGTGGGGACTCTGGCAGCAAACACCAGATTGATATATTTACACTAGATTAATATATTTACACATATACATATATATATAAACCATACCTATATTTTTATTGTTTCATATGTACAAACCTTCTATGCACATATAAATAAATATTTAGGTATGTATTTGGCAGAAAGATGTAAAAATGCAATATCCATAACTGCTGTAAAATTAACTATCTTCAAAACAAAACATCCCCAAACCCCTGAAAACCTATTCTCTCTGACAAATACTTTCCCTTTTCCCCTGTTTAGCACATCCCTGAGCTGCAAAACCCAGAACCACTTTGTGTCATGGTAGAGAAAAGAAAATAAGTTGGTAAAAGATTTAAAGTCAAAGACAAGGAGAAATTTTAAAGCTGCCCTTTCTAATGCTACCAGCACTTTCTTGGTGAACACTAGTGTGTGTATTCCACCTAAAGCTCACCTAAAAAGCAGTGCTGATAATGCAAAACTCAGGGCCTGCTTAAAATGCTGAGTGGGGCACCTACAGTAGGGCATGAGCTGGTTATGCTGACACTGAACAAGAAATATCCCAAACCTCTGAGCTGTGAGCTTCTTGAACCAAAGCCTTGTATCAGTTTTGCTGATGCCTGGTCCTTGTGTTCATAATGCCCCAGGTGTGAAGCTGAAGTTTTTCCCTGCACCTTTGCAGTGTTTGAAGAGCATGATCCAAATTTTGCATCCTGGGACCCCATAGACAGTGAATGGTTTAAAAATAAATAAGAAGAAACCCCCTAAATCTGCTGCATATTTTACATTCTCAAGCTTCTTTGAATCCAAACAAATGCTAGGAACCAGTCAGACAACAGATGCATCAGGAAATTAGCTCATCTCTTCCAAGAACACACATTAAAATGAAGAAAGAGATGAAGATCAGGGGACCTGATGCCGTTCAGGAACTGCTGCTGGAAGCTTTGCCTCTAGGTGATAAAGGGGGAGATGGTTAATCCAAGGCAGACCAAGAAAGATAACATTTCTGTACTTGTACAATTCTGTACAACATTAGTCCAGACAGGAGTCTATTAACAGTGTCTGATGGAAGCAATTGTATTATTTATTAAACTGACAAGATCAATTGGCTGCTTTGTACCCATATAAAGAGAAGTATTGTACTTTCATGTCCTTTTAAACACAGAGAATAAAGCACTCCCCAGGGTGCTTTCATGGGCTGCCTTCGATTAAGAGTTCTGAGAAGATCTGATATTGTCAGAGATGGCTCGCCAGATCCCCAACTGCATTCGCAGTCCTCACAAAGAAGGAAGATGGTAGCAATTATAATTATCAGTGCACTGAGAAGGAGGGACCTTACCTGACTTAGAGGAGTACTTTTACTCAGTCTTCCCAAAGATGAGGCTCTCAGAGCTGAGGGAGACTGACCTGCTTTGATAGACCAGCAGCAATGTCAGGACTAGTGCCATGGCACAGATAATTGCACATGGGATGTTCATTCTCTTCTTCACCAGAAAAATGGGAGGAGTGAAGGAAGATGGCAGTTTCTGGGCATGAGTAATTTTAATAGGACCTAATTATGGCAAGCAAAAATGTTGTGTAAATTATCAGCAGGCTATGAGTTGTGCAGTATATTTATATATTGACCCCATGCAGCACTACAGACTTGGGAATGAGTGACTGGAAAGCTGCCTGGTGGCAAAGGACCAGGCTGACAATGGTTGAACATGAGCCCAGCTTGTGCCCAGGTGCCCAAGAAGGCCAGTGGCATCCTGGCTGTATCAGCAATAGTGTGGCCAGCAGGACCATAGTGTGGCAGGGATTGTCCCCCTGTACTGGGCACTGTTGAGGCCACAACTCAAATCCTGGGTTCAGTTTTGGGCCCCTCACTGCACAAAAGATATTGAGGTGCTGGAGTGTGTCCAGAGAAGGGCAACAGAGCTGGGGAAGGGGCTGGAGCACAAGTCTGATGAGAGCAGCTGAGGGAATTGGGGTTGTTTAGCCTGGAGAAAAGGAGGCTCAAGGGGGACATTATGACTCCTACAACTCCCTGAGAGAAGGCTGTGTCCAGGTGGGGGTCAAGTTCTTCCTCTGGGGAAGAGCCCAAGTCCATTGTTATTTAGGACATGGCACTAACCACGTGTGCTAACACACAGCTTTACCTGCAGAGTAGTTCAAGGAGTACGTCCAGAGGATGCAACTATAAACTACAAAATAAGCACTTTCAGTCCATTCAGAGTGGATAAACATGCTTGATAAATTAATAGCAATGCTGTCTCAGAGCAGCTGTTTCTGGGCAGTCATGGAATTTTCCAAACATCTGAATGCACCTTTTTCTATGTGCTCCTAAACAGGGATGTGCACTGACTGCACCAAATATGGAACCAGCTTAGGGAAGGAAAAAACTCTTTGTAGGTATCAATGCAGTTCTGAGTTTAATTGAGTCACAATTATGTGCTTATCAACCTAGAACTAAAGGCTCCTGCAAGCTGCCAAGTACTGCTGTGACTGCTGTATATGATGAAGCTCAGGCTGAGTTTCTCACAGCTTGTCCAGAGACTGGAGATGTCTCTGCTCACAATTACAGCAGAATAAACTCGCAGCAACTCTGCTGGAGGACTTCTGTGGGTTTGATCTAAATTTACCTCAATGTAAATGAACAAGTTTTGCCTTATATTCAAACCCAGCTTTTATATTGGATTTTGCCTAGTCCTTGCTGTGAATATGGAAAAATACATCTATTTTAAGATGGAATCTGTACAGTCAGTATTCTCAGCTAATTACTGCCCCAATCAGTTTCAGAAACAGTGGCAAATAGAGCTACGTGATATTCCCCTCAGTTCAATTTCCCACTCTTCTATTTTTGCCTGTTCCTTACCTCTGCCACCTGGATTCGCCAACCTTTCCCGCAGTTCCAAGAGACCTCACGGCCAATCAGCTTCAGTTTTGAGAATGGTGTTAAAAACTCTCACTTTCTACTATTTCACTTATGCATTTTTAATCTGCAATTCGTTGCTTCTTTATCTTCACTGCAAGACCTTCAGGTCGGTGTTGGGCATGGGTGCTGTGGCCGCCGGCAGCGGGAGCAGCACAGCCCGTGCCCCACCTCCCGGCTGCGGGGCAGCGCTGCGGGGCTCCCCGGAAACACCGGCACCTCCGCGACTGAGTCTCAGCTGCTGTGATTCTACAAAATACTGACCTTTCTTGGGTGGAGAAGTAAAACGTGGCTAAAGAGAATATGTATTTAGCATATATACGTACTGCATACACGATATATTTATTGATATATTTTTACATACGAATAGAAATTAAATAATATGTATCTAAAATATGTAAATATATAAATACACACACACACACAGAGCAGAATCCTCTGCAAAGATCAGTATTGCGGGAAAATATTTGTTGTTCCAAAATTTAGCAAATCTGCCGCACTGTTTATTTTCTACATTTTATTTATGCGCTGGTTTTCAGGGTACCTCAGCGTGGTGCTGTCATCAGAAAGTGTCACAAGTGGAGAGGAAGCTCAGATTCTCCTGATGTGGGGTACCTGATCCTCTCAGCATGAGGTGACATTGGGAAAGAGCTCTGTAGAGGAACTGACAGGAAGTGGAAGGAGATGGCAAGGAATTACCCATAGAAACGAAAGGAAGGAAGAGTAAGGTCAATATTTGTGGCAGGGAAAGAGGACAAGGAACACAAGTGATGTAGTACACAAACAAATATTCAGAATTGCCCATCACACAACACCAACTAGTGCCCATCTTCCCAGGTCTACAACTTTCTCAGATTTTAGGACCTTCAGTGTAGACAGGCTCTGTAGTGAGTTAATTATAAAACTTTTCTTGTTCACATTTAAAAGACCTGCCAAGAGATGATTCATTAATTTTCTCACAAATTGCAATGAGAAAATGAATTCTTACCTCTACTAATTTGTGTGTAAATTTGACAAGGACAGCTGACCTTGCCTGCAGGAATAGCTAAACATGCTCACAAGACAGTCTTGATGCCTCTAACCATCCTGTGATCCCAGCCTGCACTCACAGAAAAATAAACATATTTCAAGGAAACAATTGTGTGAGCACACAGCATAATTTATCCTGCTATGGGTCATTAGAGTCCCAGCACGCTGACTAATGTGTCATTCCCTGTAAGTTATACTGAGTGAGTAACAATTGTGGAAAGTACCTATTCTAGGATTGAATAGTCCATCTGGAAATTTCTTCTTTTCACAAGCATTTCTCAGAAATTTCTTATTTTTTGTACTCTCTCAGTATGGAGAATTTCAGGAAATCTGTAAGATTTGCTTTTAACATTAAAAAAACCAAACCCACAGCACACAAAAAACTCCCAAAAGGTACACAAACACTATTTTTTGCTCAGGAGCTATAAAATCAAAGCTTTCAAAGTCCTTTCCAGTGTGACTTCATTCCTAGAGACACATCCTAGGAAAGGAGCAGTTTGAGGTGAGTTTCTCTGTTTCACCATCATTCAGGAGTTTTCTTCAGCAATAACATTCTTTCATTGTCCAGCTGTAGCCTGAGGGCACCAGGGGCTCTTTGCCATCCTACACAGCAGCAAACACAGAACGCTGCTGTGGAAAGCACCTGCACTTACAGCAGGGAGTGTCTGGTGTCTGCCTCACTGGGGAGACTCCCACTTGGTTTGGTATTTGTGTCTTTCTGGGACCCAGTTCAGTAAACTTCCCTGAAATAATCTTCTAAGCCATAATTAAAAGACAAGTTTATGCATTTCTTGTATAATGAAGTGGCACTGTGAGCACAGCAACATCCGGCTTAACAGCCAGGAATATAGCTCTAGAGTACACTTTTATAGAATCATATCTAAATTGCTCAGTGTTATAAAAGAGACCAAGCAAAATCCAAGAGGTCTTTACATCCCATGGGTTCTCAAAAATCCAAATCTGGGCTGATTTTTTATGTCTGCTCATTGCAAAGTCTTCAGTCGAGTACTTTGATGTCAGCAGAAAAATGCTTTCCCTTCCTCAAGGATCTCACAAACACTGAGCCATACAGGAAGTTTACATGGGAAAGATGAGAAATGGACAAGCAGAGGATTTGATTCTGGGTAAAGTCAAATCAGTTGCAGGAAAATGAAGAGAATTCAACCCCCCAAAACTAAACCATTGCAGTTACAGTGCATTTTGCTTCTGAATGTATAGACCAAAGTAAACATATTTACACTAATAATGTGGACAGGGATATCATCTTTAAATCCTAATTTCATTTTTTTTATGAGCTCTGGGCCTTTTCCAAATAGAATTTTCTGTCTGCCAAAAGGGCTTTAAAAAAACCCAAAAGATCCGTTTTGGGTCTTTCTTCACTTCTAAGTTCTTGTCCTTTGCTTGATGTATTCTGAAGGTGTCTCTAATAGGATTAATTTTCAGTGTCAGTAACCTAAAAAAAAGCATTTAAGACAAGCCACTAGCAGAAATAAAAGCCTGCTTTACACTTGTTTCCTAAACCAACAGCCTGTGATATGCCAGGACCAGAAAGCATTGATTATAAACAAAAAGGTGCCATCTCAGATTCCCAAAGTGAGCCTGGCTTTCAGCATCCTCTGACAGTGTGACACTTCCTACCAACAGCTCCTTTGTACAGGGAGAGCAGAGCAAGCAAACGAAACAAAACCACAGAAAAGCCTTGGAGGCAGCGACAGCATAATCCCACTTATTCCTAGCTCAGCTGAAGTGCTGCCTATAAAACCCTCTGCAGTGATTTATTCTGCTCTCATTTCAATATTGCCAAGAACCCTGCCTTCCTGCCACAAATCTGCCTCCCTTTGCTCACGGAATAACCCAAACAAATACAGAAACGTTTACGCTAATAAATTCTGCGCTGGATTTAGGTGCACGTATCAAACTCGATGTGTATTTGGGAGCTCCCTCCTGCGAACACAGATTTCGCTCTACCAGTAGATGTCACTCGGAGCAGGGAAATGCCTGGTGAAGCCCTGGAGAATCCCGGTTATTCCCACCCGCGAGTCGGAAGGCGCTCAGCTCCCAGCAGAGGTTCGGGAAGGAGCCCGAGGAGGAGGTTGCCAAAGCACAGATGATTCATCAGCATTTCTGCCTTGTGCCCTGGTGGCTACAGGGCCGGGGGACACACGGTGACACACGGTGACACACGGTGACACACGGCTGCACTCTGTACAGCACCGTGTGGTTTCATGCGAACCTGTTCCTCAGGCTGCGCCTCCAAACACGCCTTGGCGAAGGAAGGATGCAGGGAGATTCCAAACGTAGGAGTTTCCAAATCCCTGTCACCTGCAACCCTTGGCCCCGGTGATTATTCAAATTATCTGTCTCAATCATTCATTTGGATAAGGAAAAGGTAATCCCCGGGTGATTTTACACTTTGCTGTCGTGAGCTGAGCCCGGATTCACCTGGGTGGTGGTTGCTGACAAAGCTCTGCTCAGGCTGTGCAGTGGCAATGTGGAATTTCGTGATCATTAAAAATCAACATTCCTACAAGAAAGGTGGTTATAAAACAACTCTAAATGCCTTTGAAACCCACCCCCACCTGCACCCAGAAACATGAGAATCCAGCCCACACACCTTCACCTCTATGCCACATGTACCAAAAACCTGTTCGTGGCAGCCGAAATCTCACTGAAAAAAAAATATTTCTCCATCAGTGAGTAAAATTCAAATATGAAGTTTAGGTGAGACATAAATGCTACAGAAGAAAGACCATCAGCTGTACTAAATAGTCTAATGGATATGTTGTGTTATGCCTTTTTACATCAGAACATGAAAAAAATTGTTTCAGACTAAAAATGCAAAGGTAAATCTCCAGGCTTTCAAGCTCCCTTCCTACCAGGAGAGATGCATATTTCATCTTGGGTACTGCCTTCACCCACAGCATCCTTCTGAAAAAGTATTCTGAATCTTTTATTTTGCTAGATCTTGGTTACTTCTATCTGGTACTATGTAAGGATTTTCTTCTGTAATTCTTGCGAAAAATAAACAGGGGCTGTGACAAGTAAGTGAAACCTCAAAGATATAATTGATCAAAAGGTATTTGCTTCCACGAAAATGTCTCTTTAATATCTCCATCAAAATTTAGGCTTCAATGAACAGCTTCAAATATGGATTCTTTTTTAAAAATGGAAGACCCATGATAAATACAGAAACAAGCAGAGAACTTCCCCAAAAAACCCCATGAATTTAGTTTTGTGTGTTTAGTGAGTGGAATGTAGAAGGAGCAGAGTACCAGGGAAATAGCTGGAAGGAAAATGCAGGAGAAATAAGTAAGTGCTAATGTGCCTAGTCATTGTAACAAAATTCTTTTCAGAAACCCAACCTGCTTCATATAAAGAAACCCCGTATTCAAAAGCCAGTTTGTTTGCACAGTCCTATTTCATAGAAGCGTTTTATGTGCATTTTTATTATGAAAAGTTTACTTTTTTTTTCAATGGGCAGCAGTCTGCTTTGGAAGCAACTCTTTACTCAAGCAGGATGGGAAATCTTCCAGGTTTTGGCCAGAATAATAGCAGTTCTTGCAGGACTTGTGTCCTGGCTCTGGATTTCAGAAGAGGTTCCTTTCTTCCTTCCTTTCACTCCCAACAATGCACCTCCAGAGATCTGCCACAAAGGATTGTTCTGAAGTATATTTAGCACATGGTGGCAGGCTTAGCTGCTGGGATCAGTTCTTCATTCTGAACTGATTCTTACATTTCTGAATGCAGCAGCTCATTCAGAACTCAATTCCTCGTTTTTCACAGCAGTGCAAGTTCAACTAAATTTTTTACAGGTTCAAAAATCAATCAGGCAAACCCAAGACAGAAAAATCCATGAGATGTCCCAGTTAAAGCTCAAGTAGCAGCGATACTACAGTGCACTGAATGCTGTGAAGATGTACTGGAGGGCTGTCATGGGATGTTTTCCTGTTCTTTTAATTTCCTTTATATTGGACTCTATTGGGCTCTGTAGAGCTCTGGTCTGGCTCATTATGGCTCTTCATACCTTACATTCTCATCAAGAAACATTCCAGGTGGGAACTGATGGCAGTGACCCCAGGCACAGCAGCTTTTTCTCCCTTTTGGTGTTTCAAAATAGGTTTTCAAAGATGGATGAATGTGGTAAGGATATAAAAAGAGCAATATTTTATGAGCATAGTAAAACTGGACATTATTAAGTTTAAAACCTCATTTATCTACATATGAATATGCTTGCAGAGTTCCAAATCAAGGTTGCCCACTAGGAACTCTGCCCCATTCCTGCTTTATTTTTCCTCCAAATGATGCTGTTATTTTCTTTTTTCAGCAGCTCGTTCAATGCAGAAGTCAAAGGAGTGTGATTTATTCTGGGTTCTCCACACTAAATAGCCCAGTGCTATTGGTTACAGACAGCAAACACTTCAGAGAAGTAAAAACAATATTTTTTTCTAAATATAAGTAACTCAATAAAACATTTAAATATATATAAGAATTAGAAGGATTTTTTTCCCAGCTTAGGTTTGGATCTAAATTATGAGCCCTGCTTCTTTGCCTTTTACACAGAATTAACCTGGCATGTTAATTTATTTAGGCACTTATTCCAATTCACAGGACCCTCTGAAATGGCAAAATTAAGGGGTTCAAAAAGCTAGGCTTGGATCTTGTTGAAATTCAGGTTATCCCGATTTTCTTCAAGGGCTACATTTTGATCCAGTCCTGCTCTCTGATGGAACAGTGCAGTTTATTTTGCAGGTGATGGAAACAGACAAAAAAAAAACCAACCACCAACCTGAAGAAAAGGGAAGATCCATGAGGTTAGGGTTCTTTTGACACTTTCCCATTTTCTAGCTGTTACCAATATCCAAGAAACATCTGTACATACCAGTGAGAAACTTAGAGCATTAACTGCACAGCAAGATATAAAGATCATTTTTAAAAGCTTCTAAGATACCTTCAAAAGCAGTGAGGAAACAACACTGGAGTGTTATCAAGAAGGCTCTCAGACAGCAAATTCTGCTAAATATCCTGGAGCTTTATTGAACAGCTTGCACCGAAGATAAAGGAATCAAGACCATCTATGAAACAATCTTAAAGCTGATTTAGTAATTGCCTGTGAATACAGCTCAACCCAGGCTAGATGAGGCTCAGGAGACCTGAGACCCATCAGCTCCCCAAAATAGGTCATGAACAGAGCTTTAAGTGATGCAGACACTGCGTGTGGATTCCTCTCTGGGGAATAATTTTTTTGCCACGTTGCCACAGGAAGAATCCATCACCTGGTAATTTTGTTCCACTTGCGAGGCACTGAGCAACTTCAGCAGACAACAACCAAATTAACCTTAGAAAAGCAAAGCCCATCTCAGCTGAGATCAGGCAGCATTTTACCGTGGGGACTTAAACACATGCACAGCCAGCTGAGCCTACAGACAAACACCAGTGCAGGGCATCCTGAGCCAGCACAAGCCTGCCTGAAACATCACAGGCTGGGCTCTGACTCTCTGGAAATGCTCAGCTTGAGCTGATCTCTAACCATTTCCAGCAGAAGGTGGGGACATTTTAACACTTGGAGTCCTGTGTATCAACACCTCCCAGACTGCTGCATTCTGGTCCAAAGCCAGAACTGTACCAATGGACTTTTTACCTCCTTACTCAGAGGCCTCGTCCCAGAAAGACTCCAGTCTCCCCATTTGCTACTGCAGATATTTCTGAGCTCTTCTGTTTCTTTTGATCTGCTCCTCTCTGGGTTTCTATTGCCAAGTATTTTCTCTTCATCTCTATGTTCAAAGCACAGAGCTGAAAATGCAGAAATTAATCACTTTGAGGCTTCTCTGTGTGGATGAGCACAGCCTGTGAGGACCAGTAGTTTGTGGTTCATTTCAGCACCATGGGCAGACTAATCTGCTGAGCTGTGACCAGAGAAACTGGGATGCTGCCCTCCACAAAGTGCCTGGAGCACCTGCCAGAGGCACAGAGTGTTCTCTGGTGCCAGTGATGCATCTGCAGCTGCAGCACAATCTCAAACATCTGACCAAGGGGCAGGAAGAAAGAATGCACTCCACATAAATTGAGCCAGCCCGTTCTCAGATCTCACTGCTTTGAGTGCCTGGCAAAGCTGACAGACTCCAACTGATGTGGAGCCTTACTCCCAGCCTTCTGACAGACATTTTTAGAACTGTGCTTGCTGACTAGGGACAAAAAAATGTCAGGAGTCCAAAATCACCTGCCATTTGCGTGGGCTGAACACCTTCAGGTGAGGTCATGAAGCAAGAGGCTTGAAGATCAGAGGATGATTTGGCACCTACACAGCACAGCCTAACACTGTACTTAGTACTGTACACAGTACTGTATTTAGTACTACTCCAAAGTACTAAATCTGCAGCAATGAAAAGCAGAAAACAGAACTTTTCTCAATTCTCCAAATGCCTTCTAATGGATTTTTACCAAATATCAAATGTATTTTTAAAAGCTTTGGAGTCAAGTCCCACACCTTCTTGTCTACCCAGCTGCACTGCTGTGAATCTGCCAACACAGCCAGGCAAGGGGCACACGTCATCCACACAGAACAGGCAGGACCTTGTTTTGGGACTATTCCCTAATTCCCCCGGATCTGTGACGTAGCATTACATCTCTGAAAACCCTCAATAGCTTGAGATTGGATCAAGACTGAATGAACCAACATGTTAGAACATATTTTGGAGGTAGGAGAGGAAGGGAAATGAGCATTGTTTAAGGAGTTGCCTTCCATCCCCTTTCCAGATAAAGCTGGAACGCTGACTGGCCCAGCCCACGTAATTGTGTCTGAACCACCACACGCACACTCCCTTCACACATTTCTCAGGAAAACAAAAAACAAACAGAAACCCCAGCCTTCCAAACAGGAAGGGAAACTTGGGGTTCTACCAAACAGTAAACACCAGACCATTACTATGATTTCAACTGAACTATTCTTAAGAGCATTCATTCAGTTTGAAATGCAAAAGAACCAACCCAGAAGACCTCAGCAGAGGTCAAATATTTGCTGATACACCTTGTACGTAACACAGCTCTGACCATGGAAAATTGAATCTAATCAGTTATATTGGTTAAACTACACGTGGGTGGAATTTAGGTGGGATGTAAGCAGCTATGGTGCAGAAATCAGATTAAGCCTGGGAGAAACTGCAGTGTGTGATTATCATGTAATAATTACTCAACATTTTGACAGAGCTCAAGACTGGGCTCAGCCCAGCCCTTGACAATGAGAAGGCAGCATAAACATCAGGGTATGAAACTCTATCACTTCTGTTAATGCACCAGCATTTCCTCTGTGGGAAGTCCATGAGCTCCTGATGAAAGCCGAGGGCTGCAAATTCAGGAGAACCCCTGGGGTTCAGAGAGAAGGTCCAGACCCCTGGAGAAGGCAACGCAAAGTCAGCTGCAAAATCTGTGTGGGTAACCTTCTGGAACTGGGTCACCACCAACTGTCCATGTATGTGGAATTCTTAGAGAGCCCCATCTGGTCCTGGCATCCATCTGATCTGCTCTTCATGCTGTTACCACAGCAACTGACACTTAAATGAAAAATCTCTGAGCAGGCTGGATCTATAGACAGCCCTACCAAATCACAAGGCAGCAAAAGTGGATGCTGGAGGCGGGTCTGGGAGGCATTTAGTTGTGTATTTACCAAAAGGGGTTTCAGCCTTGTTTTCTGTTTGTGCTTTATTATTTGACAGAATAAGCATCAGCTCACCGATTTTTCTTTATCAACAAGTCCTCTGTAGGTCAGTTACAGCAATGATATCTTTCCATTTGGCCTGCTTTGCAGTCTAAATAGATCTTAAATATTTTGATTCCTTCATTGTTTCCATATCACACAAAAAACCCATTTGAACATTTGCGTAAACACAACTGCTGAGAGAAGTAATAGTAGCCATGTGCTTTTTCAGAATTAAAAGATGTTTTACGAAAGTATAAAATCTAACTAGATCTTCCCAATGGCCTTTAGATTTGTCATGTTGAATTTTACTCAAATTTCTTTAATACTTAGGGACACACACCTAACATTCAAGCTCTTTGCAGGATAATTTCATGTTTGACAATATAGATTTTAAGACTAATTTTATTTTGAGGGAGTGAAAGTCTATGCTTTTAGTAGACAATATTACATGGGTTGAAGTCACCAATCCTAATATTCTCCCAGCTGACTAACTCTGAAATATGCTTTATTTCTGTCTCTGGCATAACAGAAACATAAGAACTAAGCTTAAGCTCTCAGTCTTCATAGCAGGACAAATGAGGGAGGGTTTGCCCCAGTCCATGAGCCAGATTTAGGCTCTGAAAGCAACGCCCACACGGGTGACATATGACACAGAACATGAAGGGAAGTGGGAGCTGGTGACTGAGGACAGGGGAGGTGACACTGGGGCTGGCCCTGGCTTACACAACCCACACCTTGAGCCTTTCAAATCGATGCTGAACATTGCCAGTGGAAAGTGAAGAGAGGAAAGCAACACAATTCAAATTCTTTTTCTTATTCTTTGAATGCATCTTTGAAATTTCTGTTCTTATTACTCAAAGTCTACAAGTGAGTGGGACTATTTTACATGTAAAAACATTTTGGTTTAAAGGTATTATGTCTTTCAAAGACCAAGAGGGAGAAGAGGAAGAGGCAATGAAAGAAGCTGAAGGACACAATTGAGAGAAGTGAGAAGCATCTCAGATCCCTGAGCCTGAAATGGAGAAGCACATTTCCATAAAACTTCACTATTACACACTTTGCTCCCTAATTTCTTTCCATTAGAAGAACTGAAAGAAACTTCCTTGCACAAAACCCCTCCAAAATAACATTTTTCTAAAAAATCCCAAATTACTTGCATATTAATAACTCATGAATCAAATTTCTTTCAATTCTTTATTTAAAATTGTCAATGAAATTCATGTTGTGTAGATTTCTGGTTGGGGAAAAGTCAGAGGGGCTTTTGTCTTAATGTTTCCATCTGCAGATGTTGGATTGACAATCTTCTTCTCACCCAGCCCTTTCCTGCTCTGTCATTGGTTACCAAATCTGAAAAGAGGAAGAAAGTTAGAGCAGCCACCATGATTTACTCAATCAGGAGCAGAACAGCGACCCATAAAAATTTCTGGCACAAACCTTCCTGTGAACACATTTGCATGTTTATTAGTTAAACTTTGCCGGCTGTGAGCACTCTTGTGAAAAAACAACAAATCATTAGTACAAGAAATGGTAGAAAACACACTTTTAAAGGCCAAAAAATCTAAAGCAAACTGGAAATTTTTATTGCTGGAAATGTTTGAGAATTGCCTGTCCTTCAGAAAGTAAAAGGAGTCCCAAGGTACAAATTCTGTCAAAAGACAAGTCTGAGTCTTGTTTTCTGAATTTGGACGAAATTTTGAAAATCCCAATTTGCAAATCTAGGATAGATTTTCTCTGTCAAATGGAAATAGTCCAAGTAGGAGAAACAACACAGCAGGAAGATATGATGTATAGATTATTGAAATAAGCCCAAATTCTGAGATAAAGTTGAAATGTTTCATTATTCTGGATGAAACAACCCTATAAATACAATTAAAGTTTTTGCTGTCCTCGATCAGGTAAAATCTATTGATGTAACTGGGGAAGAAACTAAGTAACTAAGGAAGAAAACTCCAAACCTTAATTTGACCCTTTACTTTCAGTGATTAATTGAATAATACTTATACAATAACATTGAAAATCTGATTTGGAAAAGCAATATTCCATGTCATGCCATGACTGCCTCTCTTCCTCAGCAGTAAATCACTGCCCACCACTTTCAGTGAGTGAGGGCAGAGGACGATTATTCATATTCAATACCCTGTTAACAAGTGTTTGTTCTTGTCCTTCTCCAGTGACTTCACAGAGCTTTGACAGCACAGATGTCAAAGCAATTGTTTGAAAAGCTCCTGAGTTATTTAACTGCTGGTGTTGACAGGAAGCTGGACATTTCCACTCTGATGAGGGCTTTGTTTTAAGGTCTCAGTCTGCCTTACCTTCTGTCTCTTCCCATCTTACACACCTAAAATTACTGCTGATGGCTGGGCACACAAGGCTTCCCATTTCAACATCACTTTTACATTTCACAGGAAGACCCTCAAGAATTTTTGAGATTGTCCCAGATTAGAGAGAGACCAAATCCATCACATGGCAATCAGTTTTAACAGAGGCAGGATCACAGTCTCAACTTCTGCCTGCATGCTCCCACTAAGAACATAGTACCTTCTGTTCTCCCAGAGTCAGCTATTAATACAAATTATATGCAGAAAAAAAAAAAAGCTCCCACCAGCCATGTGCTGAACATCGGTATTCCAGACAAGATCCTGCTAAAGATCCTGTTAACAATCCTGGTGGATGCCAGTCTTACTTCACATATTGATCTGGTGGAGCAAGTACAAGGCACGTAGACTTCTGGTCTGTATTAATTTGTACTATAACTCTTGGCACAGGATCAGCTGGCAATGGTCTCCCCCATGTTTTAAATCAATTACCTGAAGTAGTAATTGTTTGTTATCAGTAAGGAGGATTTAATAAACAAATATACTTGATAAATCAATGCGCAGATAAATCCAGACATCCACATATGTATTAGTTTACATTAACCTACTAAAATGAGGCTGCTGGAATGATAATGTTTCAGTATACCAAAATAACATTACCAGTTCATATAAGTGGGCATGTTAAATACATCTCTGTCATTCTTTGATCTTTAGAGCTTTGTTTCTGTTGATACTATTCAATATCCTAAGGAGGGGCTAGGCTAGTAAGCCCAGATTATTGTCTTTTTTTCGTATTGCCTTAATAGAGTTAGTGAAATAAAATGATGAATTATGTTGTTATATCAACTGAACAGCTTATAAAATGTACCTCTGTTCCCACAAAATTGAAATTTAGTGTTTTAACAATGAACTTTACTCTTCCACTCACCTGTAAATGAGCACTACTGGAGCAGCACTGAGCCCAGTTCTGCCCTTCTCACCAGCTAAATCTGTTTCCTCTTCTGTGAAATCACTGCTGCTTTACATCATTATGAATTAGGTCAGAAACAAACCCAGTGACTGCTCATTCCAGCTAGTGAAACATATGAAGAGTGGCTGCAATGACAGATCTGTAATAATGCTTCTCATCTGCAGTCAATTAAATTTAGACCACGCAGAACTATAAGAAGTACACAGTGGAAAATTTTGGCAGGGTGACTGGCAAGCTGTAGCACATCTAACAAACCTGAAGACTTTTAAATTCATCTTCCCTCTGAACTTTAATCAAAGGCTATAAAAAAAAATCCAGCTGAATACAATAAAAATTTAAACAGCAAAGATCATTAAAGCAGACACTTCTCGTTACCTCACAGTGACTTGCAGAAAAACCTTGTCAACGTCAGCTGCTCATCCCTGGTGTTATAATCATAATTCACCTTGCTGGAACAAACAGCACGGGAATGTTTGCATCTGCTAAGCTTGTGTACCAAAAGCAGATATAAAAACATGTTTGGCCTCCTCTCATAAGTTACAAAAGAGAACAATTACTTCTAGCGGAGGGGTAGGAGCTTCTGGAATGTGCTTTTGGACATAGGAGTGTCTTTTGAGAACTCCTGCATGTATCTTCAAATGAAAGCTATAAATTAAGTGTAATTATTTCTGACAGCTTGCATGTGAAAAATAAAGCATTTATCCTGTCATTGAGGTTCCCTGTCTCAATACACTCTCAGGACTTTGGAATCACCCTTGTGGCACATCCACACTGCCCTTAGCACAGACTTCCTTGGTTTTTTTCTCCACCACAATTGTGGGGATTTTTTTAAAGTACGTGTTCTTCCTTCAGAAATTTGTGGCTAAAATATTTGTCTGTCCTTTGGCTGTTTTGATTTCTAACAACTTCTCCAGCAAACCTCATCCCACAGCTGCAATTTCCCCCCTCACTCCGAACCCAGCAGCAATCATACCCACATCGTTCTCCCCTTCTCACAAACCCCAGGCCTTTAGGTCTCTGCCCTCCCAGTGTCTGTGTATCTTTTATTTCGTTTATCCTCACGTTCTGCCCCCACATTTCTCAGAATTCATCTGTTCCCCTCTTTGTGCTTGTCAGTCCAACCTTAGCTCTGGTTTTGCCTTTATTGAGTGCATCCCCCACCCCTTTGCCTTTTATTCAATCAGCCCTTCGAGACAGATCCTTTCTGTAAAGGCCACGAATGATTCCTCTGCAAAATCTGCCTCACTAATTATACACTTAACATACATTTATCTGTTCCTACAGCAGGTTCCAGAGAGCAGGGGCTTTTCTTCTGTGCCTTGTCATTTAAAACACTGCCACTATCAGCCACTTCACAATGACATCGGCAGCACCACTTTGCTCCAATTAGGAGGAAAACTTGCCAGCTGAGGATGGGGTTTAAACTCTTCTTGACAAAGAAAACAACATTGAAACAATTGGCTGAGTCCTTGTTTGCAGAACCCAAAGGGATATCCAGAAACCCCAGGTCAAATGTGGATTGTCTGTAGATGTGGAATGGATGGTTTAGTTTGGCAAACAACCAGTGACAAGTAAATGTGCTGTGGAAGCTGTAAAACTGTGCCTCACGTGGAACAAAGTGCACAGCCTGGATTTAGAGGCAAGTTGTTTTTAGAGAGATGGTGCTTTTTTTTAAATTTGCTTGGAAATATTTTTAAATATTACATCTGAAACATAGCAACATACATTACCGTATTTTGCTCCAAAAATAAATCAAAAATACTAAGGATGATGTTAAAAGCTGACAATACAAAATCCTTACCAACCCACATTCCTGCAGTGTTGTTGCCATGAGATCAGTCTGTCAGATTACACAAAATCTAAGGTTACATGTTTATAATCCAGTAAATACGTTTTTCAGGAGCAGGATTTCACAAAACAGCCATTCTCCAAGGCAGAATGGACTCACTCTAACCCAGCCATGACCATGAACCAGCTCAGCCCAGCAGACACTCAGCAGGAAAGAACCAAGAAGGAGAGAGGGCTGTTCAAGGAGTTGTTGGAGTTGTTCGATGTAAAGGAAGTCTTGTGGTCCTTTGTCAGTGAAATAACTCTGAAATAAATAGAAAGTAGAGCCCAAAATCTGAGTCTAGAAAAGGCCAGAGACACTTTTTTCCAGAGCAATATTTCTATCTTGGAAGGGAGACCAGCTACCCTGCAGACCAAAACAGGGTAAGAATACTCTGATTAGGTAAAACCAGATACATTTAAGATTTTTAGATTGGACTTACTAGGTGACAGAAACAACAAAAAAAAATTATGCTGATAACATTTGTGCTGACATTTTGCATTGTTACCAACAAAATTTCAGGGCTTTTGATCAGCATTTGCCCCTCAGGGTTTCTACAAACAGGTTCCATGCAGTATTTCTGGTGGAATAGGATGCACAAGGGACTCTGGAAATTTTCAGCAGGCATCAGCAAATGCATCTTAAGTTTGCATTTGAGAAACTAAGTACAAAAATCCTGTTTTTCAGATCACCAGCAGATTCGGTTGATAAGAAGATAATTTACTCTGTGTGTGGCTTTAGGTTTAGAGGGTTCAATACAGCCTAGTATGGAACTCTGGTTGCCATCTCTCCTTTGTGTAAGCCTCCTTACATTTATTGCAATGAGTTTCCAAGTATTTCATGTAAGGAGGAGAACGGGTGGATAAGAGATTCCAGTGGGGCTAATGACACAGAAAAAAACTCAATACTATTATTTGAACTCTTTGTTGATGTTTTGAGAGGAGACAGCTTATTAAGAGATCAAAACCTACATCTTTAGGGCAGGGTAATCTGACCTGCATTAAGACAGCCAAATTCAAACTTTTTAATCAAGAAGTTTACCTATACTAAATTTCAGAGTGGCTCCTGCATAGGGTTTGTATAAGTTTTTGTCCAGTAGACAAGCTCATGAAATAGTTTATGCAACAAATGGAAAATGGCAACTGTAATTGTTTCAGGAAAGTATCAAATCAATCAATTTTTATACAGGTATCTTTCAGAAGAACAAACTTAGAATGCATTCAGTTTCCCTTACCTTCAGGAACACCATTTGTAGAGGTGAACTTTCATCTGATGTGTTAATTACTTTCTCAGCACAAGCTGAAGCCATCTTGCTTTATATGAAGATTGGTTATGTGCTTAATTAAAAAAAAAAAAGACTCCCCTTCTAATATTTCTAAGTGTCATTCTGGTGTTTTAAAGAAAGTTTCACCACCTCATTGATTGCTTTCAGATCAATTTTATGAGCAAGCACAGGAGGACAGCTGCCACTGTCTCTTCATGGATTGAAACTCATCAACACTGCAGAACATTTTGTAAAATAAGTATCAATGATACTGGGGATTGAAATCATAAATTGACCAGCATTGGACCTCATCCAGCAAAAAAAGATGAAATACCTGAAGAATCCTTAAAGCTGGAAGCCATGCTCCAAGGGGACTCTTGGCAGTTTATTCCACATCAGTTGTATCTAGCTGGATGGAAAAGATGCATTAATGTACAAGGAATTACCACTGCCAGGATTGGTGAGGAAATAATGAAAATGTGATTGGCATAAATCATTCAGAAATCTTATTACACAATCCTGATCCATATATTAGATTGCCTGGCATTCCAGAGCTGAGAAGTACTAAGGTCAGACTTACTCTGGAGTACTGTATTTCTTTACACATTTTATTCATTTCATTGTAAATAGGAAGTGAAATTCTGATCCCACAGGAAATTCCAACATTTTGACATTTATTTTCAGTACAAATAACAAATATACAGGGTTTGAATCACCAAAACTCTTATATGCAATAGCATAGAAATATCAAAATAATGTAAATATCATAGAAGTTGAAATTAATAAAATGCCAATAAAAAATATTTCAACGTTGCCAGAAAGAAATAAGGTTAAATTATTCATTTTGATATTTTCCCACCAAATTTAATCTAAATCAATGTATTCACTTATGATGATTCATTTCTGAGGAAATTGCATTGTCTGAGTAGAAAATTGTTTTTTTTTCAGCTCAGTCTCATTATTAAAGATTGATCAGACTGTAAAAATGTTGGGGAAAAAAACATTAGGAATTCAGCTTTTGCAAACTTATTATATTGAGGTAATTTTGATTAAAATTTCACAATCCCCAAGAAGGAAAAGCAAATAGTCACAGTAATTGTCAATCATATTCAAAGGACTTACAAGTGACTCTAAAGTGATTTCATAAGAGATAAGTAACTGAATTGCTAACATGAATATGAGCATTTGAACACAAGTTCTCTTTTCCTCTGCAGGTTCTGTGGTTTTCCACCCCCAGCAGCAGCCCCTGCTTTGGTCACTTCTCCAGTGCAATCCTGCCTGTGAGGATTTAGAGCTGCTCTGTTGCACCAACATGACAGGGTCCATTTTACTGTCCCAGCAAGGACATGAATTTGTGTGTCTGACTTCCTTTCTACCAGTTCAGATTTAGCTCCTGCACCTTGTTTCTGTGGCTTCATGTATCACCTTGCTCCCTCTTCTAATTGTGATACTTTCATTCACACCTCTCTTTAATCATCCCTCACCTCCTTCTTTAGCTTTTCTGGTATCTTACAAAATACTCTACAGAATTTGTGCTGTCACAGCCTAGAAAGGATCTTCCCTCTCCCCAGGAACAGTCTACAAACTCATTGACCTGTCTCTCATCCTGCATTAAGCTTAAACACTTCAAGAGCCTTTGGGGAAAGAAACTCCAAGTTTATATAAATGGTAAGACTTCAGCAATAGGCAGAAAACAAAGAATAAATGAGCAGAAACTTTTATTCTACAGGGAAGGCAGTTTAATTCTATGCCAGGCTAATTAAGGGAACTCATGAAGATAAGGAATGCCTTCTGTTCAGATATTGCTGCATTTTATCTACAGCCTGTGCAGTTTCTGTACAGACCCAGTACATCCACTCCCCAGGTACAAATGGAGATCAGACCTCAAGTGTTTCAGTGTCCTTAGCTGATAGTTACAATGGCTCCATCACTAATCCTGCAAAATGAGAGTAAAATTAGTCTGAAACAACTTATTATCCTGGAATTGCTAATAAAGCAATAAGGAGGACAAATAAAAGGAATTAGTGTAACATTCTGGCTGTCACCCAACTTTTGGTGCTGTTGTACATGGAAAAAATCTGTCTTGGAAGCTCAGTTGGACCTATTCATGCACATTGAACCTTTCCTCATCTCATGCACCACTGAACTTCTTGCAGATGCTTAAGTGACTTAAGCAAAGTACTGCAGAGAGCAAAAACATCAGTGAGAGGTGGCTTCAGTTTCCAGTCACAAGCAGCACATTTGGCCCTCAGGTGCAGTGGCTCTGTGGATGATCCAGCACACTTTCCAAGCTGGAATTGGTTCAGTTTACTCCCCTGCAGGCTTATATGAAAGTATTTCTTACTACACAGTCAGCATTTCTCTGGTCAAATGTGTCTGTCTCAAAACTTCTCTCTCAAGGAAGCTTCTCCTCTCTTTGAGTCCACTCCAGGGTGGCCCTGCCTTGTTCCACCTCAAATTCCTGATGGTATTTCTATATCATAATTGTGAACATTTATCACCAGCAGTTCTCTAGGCAGTCTTGTGACTTGGACAGCAGAATGTGACTGGTGTTTAGCATTTGCTTTGTACACTTCCCAAGTGCTAAACAACCTTTCATTACCTGCATTTGGCAGCTGCCCAGGAAACCTGGGCTTTTCAAGCCCATGTGAGTATGGGAACATTGCTATGATAGTATTCTCAGATCCCTGGATTTTCATTTACTTCTGCTGCAACAAAAGTATATTTTTATTTTTCCAGACAGCTAAAAGCCCCAGAAAGCTGGTGGCACAATTTCTCCCTCTTTATGAATGGCTGCTGATCACCTGGCAAACTGGACTCGTGCAGCAAAACCTTCCAGAGAATCCTTTAGGTCAGTTCAAGGGGATGAGGTTGCACAACAACTTAAAGCTTTCTGTTTTGCCTGTAATCCAAGTGTACTCTTTGTGATTGTTTTTGAGTGAATAGCTGAATGTCTTCTCAGGAAAAGAGATTCTCATGCTTTACTCATTAGGGAAGGCCACAGTCTGTACTTTTCCAGAGATGCAAGATAAGTCACAAATGGAGGGATTCTGTGATCTATCATTATGTCAGGTATTTTCCCCAAAATAAATCATCACCCAGTCTACTGGGTGCTGTATCAGGAATAGGCTCTGCAGACAAAATGCAAGCCCTGGCACATTCAGTGTTTAAAAACAAAACCCAAAACACAATAGCACACAGGAAAACACACAACAACAACAACAAAGGCCTGGGGAAATACCTGAAACACTTCCTGGCTTGATGTGTTCTTCTGGTTTCACACTGCTGTCTTCTCATACTATGTGTGAAATGTTGTTAGATATTATTGCCATTAATAGCAATATATAACAGCAATGCCAGGATCAGCACACCAGAGAGAGGAAAGAAAATCTAAAAGGTAATAGTCTCACAATAAAACCCCAAGTCTGATAAATTCGCCATGACTGATTTATCCTTAATTACAGATGGCTTTTAACCTTCAAAGCATAACCATTTTTCTCCCAATAAAAGCAGCACACACAATTCAACTCATCCATTTATGTACTAACAGGATTTAAAATTTTAAAGCAGGGATTTTTCACCCTTTTAAACTCTAATGACTCCAATGATACTTCCATGTCCATTTAACAAGGAATGCTGATGAAACCAGTGCCTGGAAACAGGGAAAGGTCAAAATTCCCAACTGTTTGGGATGAGAGAAACACAGATTCAAGCACCCAGACTGAATGGGAAAGAGCAAAAATGTGAACTTGCACTCTACAGCTCCTAGATTAAATCTTGACCCCTGGGACAGTTTCTTGCTCAGGACAAAATAACAAAAAATTCATCCTGCTCTCTTGGTTCTTTTCTAACGCTAATTTCAACATAGCTGCTGTGCTTCTAGGAAACACTGATGTTTTGACAAGTTCATATCTTCTACTGACTGCTAACCTAGTGCAAAATGTTCATCTTGGTCTGGTGAAAATCTCCTTAGTTCTGCCTCAGTGTTTTGATTCTTTGCTCTGCCACCACCACAACTTTGGGGCAGTCACTTCATATCTTGCATACCCATGGTGTTGCATGATGCTGTAATTTTCCCTCGCCATAAACTTTTCCAGGAAATGCAGTTCTGTAACTGTGACTGTAACTCATATCTTCATCTCCACATCTCAGACTGGAACTGCAATAAAACCCAGGAGTGCTCAGGGCCAGAAAGCTGCCTGGAGAGATCAGCTCTGTTCACTCTGTGTTCTTGGACTGAGGACTGTAAAAAGCTTTTCCATGTGCAGCAATCCTGCAAGTTGCACAACACAGTGTGACTCCCAGTACCTTGAACATCCCAGCAGGGACACACCCATTCATCCAGAGCCACGGATAAGTCAGCAGAATAATAACCTTCCCCACATTCAGCTCGTCATGAAGATGCAGCAAACTTCTGTGAACTTCAGCTGTGCCTGTACCCAGGCCTGTGAGAGTCTGATCACCCCTGAATCTTTAAAAAACTGCTGCCTTTCAATAGCTACACTGTGCTGCAGAATTGCTGCATTATTTATTCAAAGCCATAGTGCAACTCCCTTTTATTGATTTGGGATTTAAAGCTGGCTCTAGCAAAGGGAAGGGTCAGATAACAATTACTTAGGGCTCCACGGAGCCCCAGCAAAGCTGTGTTAGATAACACAGGGAGTCATTCCCTGTACTTGCCCCTTAATCTCTGCCTGGGGCCACCACAACTCTCCCACCAGCTCTGGCAGCTAAATAGGGATCATTACACCTCTGGCTGTTTGAGTGTTGTGTATATGTACAAGAAGGAAGGAGGATTGTTTTTTTCCTATTGCTACATAGGTGGATCTCTCACCATTTTCTGGGAGAAAATATTTAAATCAATGGTGTGCCTAAAGATTAAATCCACAGGCAGAGGCTTGTGCAGAGCATTTTGAAATTAACCACTGCTAAAGAGCAATGACAAGCAATCAAATAGATCTGCACTTGCAATCCACTTCTACGTGCTTGCTTTAGTGAAAACAGATGATTTAATAACATTTTCTTATAAACAGCATTGCAACTCCTAGAGAATCCAGTTTGTATTTTGTAATTCCTCATATCCCGTCAATACAATCCTTAAGCAGCTTTCAGGTGCAGAGCTGATCTCCACTGCCCTCTGATACACCTGCACACACCCTCTGAGTCTTCAGGTGTTGCCAAATTCTTACTAAGGGCAGAGTACAAATTGCAGTGAGAACTGCCCTGGAATTTGTCCAGCCAGATTTTCCCTCAGTGCCCAATGCACCCTAAGCTGTGCTGGTAAGATTTAGCAAGCCCTAACTGTGTGGATGACTTTTTATTAATAAATCTAACAGATAAAGTAGTTACTGAGGGGTAAACACACATCTCACTAATGGCACATCGTAACAGCCACATGCTAATAACACTTTGTTAATTTACCAAAGAAGTTTGATAATGAAACCTCTAAAATGTTACAGCTTTTGCTTACTTTATTCCTAAGGCAAAGCTATCAGTTTTCACCTTGGATTTATTCTATTTGAGAAGCTGCATTATTTTTTCATCCTTAGCTTTCCCTAGAGTCACATTAGATTTTAATATCTTAACCACAGAAGAACAGTAGCTTGCTAAAATTTGTGATGGACACATAGGCCACCAGAACTCCATGTGACTCACCCTCTCCTGCCTATATTTCATTGAAATCATCATAGAATCACAGAATGGTTTTGGTTAGAAAGGAATTAAAGACTATTTAGTTCCATTGCATCTGCCATGGGCGGAGACATCTTCCACTAAACCAGGTTGCCCAGAGCCTTGTCCAGCATGGCCTTGAACCCTTCCAGGGAAGGGACATCCACAGCTTCTCTGAGAAATGTGTTCCAGAGCCTCATGACCCTCACAAGGATGAATTTCATCATAACATCTAATTTAAACCTACTCTCTTTCAGTTTAAATCCTTTTTATCTCTTAGTGACAGACCCCATGTGCAGCAAGGATTTGGGACAGCCACCTCAACAGGCTGCAATATGGTATCTGGCCTGAGACAACACACTTGCATTTTGTTAGTGGGGGGAGGTTCAGATTTGTTTTTAAATACAAGTGGAAAGACTAACATTATAAATCTAGCCAAGAAAGGAGTCAGAATTCCTGATTCCTAATGTCTATCTTAGAAGCCATTTCATTAATTCTGATGTGATAGCTATGCGAGTATTCTGCAATAAAGTAGAGAATGGAAGCAACAGAGAAGTAGAAAAGAGAGATAATTCTATCTAGAGACAAGAGAAATCCACGCCCCACGTGACTGTGAAATGCAGTGGTGAAGGTTTTCTTCTGCAAGTTCCTGGTTCCAATGTCTGCTTTGAATCAATGGAAAAGGGATTTGACTCTTATTCCACCACCCACAGATCTGTACCAGAGCCACGAGAACAGAACTATCAGAACCAGAGAGAGCAGATCAACCAGCCCTGGTTTGATTTGACAGCTTAGTTCCTGGGTGGGAGGTGGAGGCCTCCTTACCTCTTATGGTTAATTAACAGAAGTTTCTGTACTTGTAGAATGACTTTTGTTCCTTGGGAATGAAAAATGCAGCTGGATGTGTCAGATAATCCATAACACATTAGCTTATTTTCCACCTGCTCCACAACACTCCTGAATAAGCCTCGCCAAAGGACCAGAATAACAGCTCAGTGTAATAAAAATGGGTCTGTGAGAGACAGCCCCATTCTCAGTGCTCCAACTCTTGATCTGTGAGTCTGATTCTGTAAAAAAAGGGGAGACCCTACATATTGGTGCAGGGAGAAGCACCAGAGCAGGTCACTTCACCAGCCCCAGCCTTCCTGTCTGCTTAAACTGTTTGCACCTGGCTGTCAGGGGCACCCTCACCAGAGAGAAACTCATTGGAGCACTAATCCAAGTTAATCCTCGGCATTATGGATGAATGACACCCATTAACTGTTGTGCTGATGCTTTAACTGAAATTTTGCAACTCACTGAGCACAGCTGCAGAAGCAATGCTCCCCTGGCCAGGAGGAGAGCAGGAATGCAGCAGCTTTGCTGTTGGAAAGGGGCACGAGAACATAATGTGACAGAAAGTGACAGCAGAAACAGTGGCCCATTCTGAGAGTTCTGTAACAATTTGGTCTACATTCTGTATCTTAAATGTGCTCCTTTTTGTGTTTTTTTGCTGTTTGAGATACACAGGAAGTAATAGAATTTTTGCCCTGGGTCACTTGGTGATTCCCTAGAAACACATTAGAACAGCCTTTGATAATCAGCTCCACTGCAAAGCCAATGAAAGCACTCAAGAGTCACTATTATATTACACAGGAAACAATTCAGCAAGATTAGAATTATTTTATTAGACAGTAAAACAATCTATTTGGAGATGCTACCTATTTTAAAATCCAGTGATTATCTGACTTGGTATTTTCTTTGTTACTTAGGAAAGACAATATTTTAAGGGGGCTGAAGAGAAATAAGTATTGCTTTTTCTTTTTTTCTGTTTTTTTTAAGCAAAAACTCAAGCTCTCTTTCTTATTACTTCATTTGTGGGAGAAATTATGAATATAGACTGGAGATAAAATGGAAATAAAACTAATGAGTTTGCTTGATTATTTGCAGCAGATAAGACCACTGGATGGCTGTGACTACAGCTTATGTAAATTCAACTCCCTGATTAGCAGCATCCTCAGAGGTTCTTTTTGTTTTCTTAATCTAACGTGCCTTCACATAACCCCAAACAAACTCTCTACAATACAAATGCACTCTGAATATATCGTGATGCTTCTAAATCCCACAGACACCTATGTAAATAAACAATTACACACTCAATCCTCCCTGCATGCACCACACCGGATTCTTCAGTAGACAACACACATATTCCTTCACTGAAAATATGACCCATTTGTAATATGAGCTTTCTAAGTGCTGGATTTAAACTTGAAGCATATACAGAACACAACTAAAATCCCATTAAAATGGAAATGAATTTTCTGACTCCTGTTCTTCTATCAAAATTTTTTTCTCAGTTTCGCTCGTCTTCAGTGCGGTTACAATTCAGCATTTGTAGCTTCCTATTCAGTCTACAAGAATAAGCAGTATTAGCAAGGTGAAAGCTTATATTAAGGCATAAAAGCCTGGGTATTTTTAATAGTATTAGGAAAGGAAACATCAGGTTACAGCAGCACAGCTTCCTTTATAATAATGTCACAGCTTTTGCAGAATAACAACATCTATAATGTGAGGTTCATAAGAAAGGGATGTGAAAGCATTCAGTTAATTTGAGACTCTCAACACATCTTTTGCCATAAACAGGTTCAGGTAGCCAGGGCTCACAGAAAACAGCAGCAGCAAACCAACAACTCTTACCTGATCAAACACTCATTCATACTCCTTATCTTTATACTCACCTGGCCCAGGTAAGGTGAAAGGGTTGTTGTGTGTCTAATCCAGACTTTACAGTCCGCCATCAAACAGTGAGGACAGTGCAACCCTTTCTCCAGTTTCACCGCATGCTGCTGGTATGGCTTCAAACTTCCCACTCCTTTCTCCTTAGCAACATTTTCTATCCTCTTTCCCACAATACATGTGTAAATACAAACAACAACAGAAGCAGGGACATTTCAAGGCTTACCACAGCTCAAGAAAGATAATTTTCAGGAGACTTGGTGTCTACCTTAAGTGAAGTAAATGCATTGAATGAACTTCAGAGTCTCTTTCTGTTTTGTTTTCTGTGGCTTCTCTAGTGTTTATTCCTGTAGAAAGAAGAAAGTCAATATTGACATTGCAACCAGAAGCCACTGAAATGTGTCAGGCACCAATATAGATATATCTTGTTATCTATATTCATATATACACACCCCCTCACCATCATCTCATCTGATTTCAGCTAGAAAGCTGTATTTGTGATTTTTCCTCTGCCAAGAAAGTAAGAGATATGGGACAGGAATCCTCAGCAACAAACAAGGGCAGAAGTTGGGACAAGCAGCATTTTGAGCAAGGGAAAGGCCAAAAGCAATGCCAGGACCTTGCTGTGCAAGGTCTGATGTTCCCCAGAGGTGAATTGTTCCACTGGGGTGTTTGGACAGCAGGTTCATGGCTGGCTGGAGCAAGGACACAGACAGAGCTCTCCCATCTTGTCTGGGTGCAGAGGGAGCACTTTAATCTTAGCCGTGGAAAAGAAAAAAATAAATAACAAGGGAAAATTAGAAATGAAAGCTAAATTTTCATTGAAGGAAAAGGATTACCTAACTCAATGCTAAAAAGCTTCCATTCCACTAGTCCTCTGCTGAGGAACAGGCCTTGTTGTTTCCAAGAGTGTTTCCACAGTTTCACTTCGTGCTAAAAGTTGTCCCCCACTGACACAACGAAATGAGTGGCAGCATATATTTCATACATTTTTAAACTCCAGAAATTATTGGAAACTTTCAAATATTGTTAGAAGTGTTGCAGATGATGAAAGACCAGCTCTAGTTGGAGATGTCCAGCTCCAGCCTTGTGAGATGTACTTTTACCTGTATGTGCTAAGGGGTTACTTTGTTGGTTGGGACCTTTCCCACACATTTTACTTCTTTGACAAATCTGTTACTCATCCAAAACTTCAGAGCTTTACCGGGCTGCTCCTGTGTTAGGCTTGTCTGTGGAATACAATGTTTCAGTGTTTTGAGATTCCCACTAAATCCCCAAACCTGCTGTCAGCTCTCTGCACCACTGCTCGGCTGGATTTCTCACCTGTATTTCATGTACTGGATTACTGACAAACTCAGTAATGGATAAAACCATTCAAAAGCTTGGAAGCTGCAACGAGAACAGCACAGCAGCTTCTCCTTTGTCAGGCATCAACTTCCTTTTAGCATGCAGGGCCAGAGCACAGGCACAGAGAAGAAAATCATGAAATAACTGTCAAAGGCAGCCAACATCAATTACAATACACTGCAGGTTAAATTGCACACGACGCTTTCTCAAAGCAAATCACCTTCTCCTATAAAGAGGCTTTATGTCATTTTTAAATTCTAATGATTTGCTGAGAACTCAACATCAAGAGAAAAAGAAAAAAATCAATTATTTTCCACAGATGGCCACTGGACTCAGAGGCAGCTGTGGCACGGATGGGACAATCACAATGACATGGCTTTTTCCCTCCTGTTAGTAGAGATTATGCTGCATTAGATGGCATTGAGAGGGTGGAGAAAACTGGAATGCTTCTAAGACAGTGATGTATTGTAAAGCTGGATGAGCTAATTTTAGACCATTTAAACTCAGAAATTGGCAGCAGTTTTTCTGAGAGCTCAGTTAAGGCTAATTTACCTCGAATCATCCACTGAACTCATCCTGCAGATCACAAAAATGTAAAACTATCATGCACTTAGAGGATAAAGAAAATACTGTGCTGGTTCCTGCAGGTTACATAAAAATGCTTTTAGAAGCAGTAATGCCAAGAGGACATGACTTGCATTTTTATACTTATGAATGCTCTTCCACAGTAATTAAAAATGACATATCCCATTAAATCACTTAGTACATACCTTAAAGCATATGATGCAGAGGTTTCTTGAAAAAGCCAATTACACTGTGTAGCTCTGTACAAGGCCAATGCTTCAAAGCAATTTTCAGATTTTATGAGTTACATATGCTTCAGAAAGGGAGTTATTTTTTTATTTTTTTTTACTGGCAGGAAGATACACTACAAATAAGATAGAAGCCTCTACTTCATTTTCTTGTTGCTGCTGTGAATTAAAAGTCCATTGCATATCTGTGCTTCAGCACAAACAGTAACACATCACTGGAGAGGTCTTACAAAGGGAGGGGATCCTATTCATGCTGAACCTTCGTGTAAATGAAGCAGTAGTAATGATTAAATGATGGAGAGGAGTTTTGGCATTGTTGCCTACTCCCACCAAAGAACATTTCTGCCAGAATCCACGGGTGGGAGAAGCCTTGAGTCTTTGCCATGTAGCAGGATACTGTATTAATCTTGCAAGACTGCAGAGTCTAACTGTGCATGTCGCAGGAAACATTCAGATTTCTTTCCATCATCTCTGTTTACCCAACACTCTTTAGCTCTGATGACACTTCAAGTAAATGAGTTCTATTTGTCTACATAAAGATCTTTTTCTTACCCAGATTTGAAACAGGAGCAGTTTTACTGAAAACTTCAGTTTTATCTGGCCAAGATAGGGTTTTTTCCTTCTGTTTCAAAAATGAGACTCCCAGACCAGAGCACACCAAGAGCAAAAGCCCCAAAGTTTCAAAAGCACAAGAGTTGGGATAAAGGCTCAAGTTCATTAAAATCCTTCCTGAAGGGCAGCAGACCCTGCTGACAGCACAATACCCAGCCCTGAGGGGGTCAGAGTCTAATAAAAACCCACCTGAAAATTAAAAGCAGAAGAAATGTTCCGATGATCTTTTTCTTGTGAGCTGAGGATACAGTACAGGCTGTCCCAAACCTGGCTGCAGGAGTTGAACAGGGAATTTTATGTTGGCATTTTTAACCTGTGGTGAGCAGGAAATACATGGCACCTCAAAAATCCACCTTTAATGCTGAAATTCACAAGTTTTTATATAAATATTCTTCCTTAAGGGATCACCTCCTGTCACTTGAAATTCAACCAAATGTCTCATCACTCATCAATACTTGCAAAACCTCTGCTTTGTGTCTATTGATATAATCTCATTGCTCCCTGCAAGAATTCAAATATTTTAAAAAATGAAATATTTGAGTAACCAAGGAGTTTTGTGACAGCCTAGGTATGTCTGTGACATGTGCAAACAAGCCTTTTTACTCCAGCATTCTGCTGTTTTTAATAAAAAACTACCAGATCACACAAGCTTAGTTCCCAGGAAGATAACCAGTAATTCTGTTCAATTGTTTTCCTGAGAACGCTATGAGAAAACAGAATAAAGGAAAAATTAATTTTTGTAATGAGAAAAAAAAAGCCAAAGTTGGCTCTTAGCCAGAGGGCTTTTTAAACCTCTAAAGAAGCTTTAGAATCCCAAGTTTTAAAAGCCTAAGAACCTTTTTCCTGATAAACTTCACTACAAAATTATATAGTCTTGACATTTTTCCAGTGTTTAGCATTGGCTTTGACAGCAACAACCAGATGTTCCTGCTTATTAGCAAATGCAAAGTCAGGGCCAGCCTAAGAACAAGTTTATCATGAGCACTTCCCTCACAAGTTTAAGGGCAGAAGTTTAAGGGAGAGATTCTTAGAGGATGACAGGCAATTAAAAACACTGACACCCTTTTTATGAGCAGTTGAGAAGATAATTGAAAAATACAAACACATCTGAGTTAGAGTTCAGCCTGGCGAGCAGGCACTCCCTGAGCTTTGTGACTTGCTGCTGTCCCAGAAAATGAATCCTGGATGACCTTTGGAAACAGCACTTTTGCAAGCTGGCTACTTGGGCTCACCTAAGAAAACAACCACTTAAGAAGTAAAGTAGCAACTGAGGCTGAAAAAGGGTCCATACAATACTTTATCTTTGTTCCAGCTACTGGCATCCTAATTTTAATGTAATACAGATCAGTGATAAAGAGTATTAGACTACCACTTATTTTCCTTCACAGTAGGTAAGTACTCCCCAAACTAAAGGCTAAAATCTTTCATGTTGTAATAATTAATGAATACATTTAAAGTACCATCATTCTAGTAAAGGATGACATAAGAATAAAAAGACTCCAACAATTTAGTGTAAGAATTACCCTGACATTTTGATATTTCACTTTGAAAATCATTAAGTTTTTAAATGCATACTACTATTTTTAAGACTAGCTGAAAAAATTATTTTGATCTTCCAGGTATTGGCGATCTGCTTACAGCACAGCAGAATGAAAAGCAGCAAGGTGAGCTCTCCCACAGTGTAGCCCACCAAGTCAGCTCTGCCAGAGGAAGCAGTGATGTCTCCAGTAAGGCATGGAAAAAGGCCACAGAGTCGGCCGAAGTCAGAGATTAACATATCCCATCTACTGCAGATTGTATTCCCCCTTCCCGACACAAATCAGAAGATTTTGGGGGGCAGCTACATTTAGATCCATTTTTATGCTTTCCCCTTCTCCTTGTTTCCCTTTCCTTGAGCTATTAAATCTAGAAAAACACATAACCAAAAAAACTCCAAAAACAAACATCCCCCCTGCCCAAGTCCCAAGTGAAAAAATGTAGTAGATATTTATAAAGGGACCCACAAGAGTGAATAACTAATCTCATTTATTTTTGCTAGGATTAGAGATGATAAAATATTTATCTTGTATTTTCTTATACATAAAAAGCACTAACAAATAAAATATTAGTGATAACATGTGTTGAAACAAATATATTTTTTTCCTTTAGAACAGAAGAAAAAAAAACGATGTAAGGAAAGCATGCCCAAACTCTACTCAGGAACTCATCTTATCTTTAGAACTTTCTCAATTTTGAAATGTATTGCTTTCTCAATGTCTGACAAATACAGCTGTCTTTCCAACCACACTGGAAGAAAGTAACTCAAGGCTCAACAATCTTCTGTGATATTTAGGAGCAATCTATGCTTGCTATCATATGCCACTAGGATGAATTGCAAAGATAGTTTAATCCTTGATTACAAGTACAGGCTCTTGGAATACTGGAGCAATGCACAGATGGTGTGATACTAAACACAACAGCTCTGCCCTATTCGTGGTATTTTGTGAACAGCAGAAGGACCATAGGAAAACTGCCAAGCCATAAAATCCCATCCCAAAAGTATTAACTACTTATTTGTGCTTGATATTATAAAAGGGATTGAAGGCAGTAATGTAAACCTGTGTCTGTGGGAAAAGACTTCAGGGGGAAGTTTGTGGCCTGTTTTCCTGGGAAGGACCCCAAACTAGAGCAGGGGCACGGTGTGGGGAAGGAGCAGTGGAGATGAAGTGTCACAACCTGACCACAACCCTCCATTCCCCATCTCCCTGTGCCCCTGGGGAGGAGGTGGAAGAGCTGGAAGTGAAGCTGAGCCAGGCAAGAAGGTTGGTCTAGTTTTTATTTCCCACTGTCTTACTTCAGCATTGATTTGCAGTAAGTTAAATTATTTTTGCCCAAGTTGAGTCTGTTTTCCCCATGACAGTAACTGGTGAGTGGTGCCTCATCTCCACACCCAAAAGCTTTCTCTTTGTGTTTTCTTTCCCTGTCCAGAGGAGGCAGAAGGAGAGAGCAGCTTGGTGGGCACCTGATGCCATCCAAGGTTAACCCATCTCACCTTGCTTGAAGAATTTGCATAGGGAAGTCCAGGAATTCAGCTTCTCTGGGCCCCCAACAAGACCTGACATAACTTCATGCCCACAGCCAGAAACAGTTCTGTGTCAAATAGATCCTGTAGGTGACACTGCCCTTAACACATCTCACTTCAGAACCCTAAAATGCAGTGCAAACTCCAACTAATCCTTTCATCCATGCAATATAAGCTTATCCACAGAGATGTTAAGTAACCAACCCAGTCACACCACAGATGCAAGACAAAGCAAAGCTTTAACCTCTGCTGTCACAGCCCACATTAGCAAACCCGAGAACAAGGCACAAACACATTTAAAAAGTCTGCATTTCCTGCTGATTGAGGTCAGGATCAGCGAGATGAACTTCAGCCCCTGTAGAGTGCAAGATAAATTAATGTGAACATCTCAACAGCAGAATCTTAGGCTTCCTAATTTAGAAACTCAGCTCCTTTAATAAGAGGAGAGACAAACCGGAGCCTGGAGGGAAGGGGCTGTTTAATGATGCTTCATCCAACGTGGGAGGCAGCTGGCCTGGTTCCCAAGCTTTTTTCCTCCACCTCCCTGGCCCAGCAGAGACCTTGAATGTTATGGAGATGCCAATCTGGCAATCAAGGAGCGCTTTTCATCACCTTCGAGAGGAATAATCCTTTTCAAGCTCGTCCCTCAGCTGGGAGGAGGGAAGGGATTGGCAAAGGTCAATAAAATTAACATTCAAGATCTATAGAAATACAATCAGGCTGCAATTGAAAGCCTGGAAAGTGCCAGAGGAAAGGGAAGAGAATTAAAGTGGGGGGTGTGTTTGCTCCAGAAAAAGTGTGGGGCCTCTTTTTTTGGGAAAGAGAGTAGGAAGATCTCACATCCCGCAGGGGAGGCAATAATCTTGTCAAGAGGGACAGATGTGTAGAGGAACAGAATTAAACAAACAAGGGAAATTCTTCCTGCAAAGGGATGGAACTGTGCATAGTAAAGTCTGTTTCCCAGTCCCCTCACTGGACTCTACCTACACCCAGAAAAGATGGACGATGCAGCAACAAATCTGGCTGACACAGTCACAGCAAGGCATTTTTACCATGGGCTGGTATAGGCTCTACCATGATTTTTCATCCTGCTTGAGACAAGGGAGGAAGAGGTGAGTAAAAAATCCGAGATGAAATCAATCCTTCCCCTTCAACCAATTTTTTTCTCTTCTGCCCAAGCTGTGCTGGTGTGGCCCCCCAGCCCTCCCAGGGCACAATTCCAGCCCCATGACTTCCAGCCCATCACAGCTGCCATAGCCCAGACCCCATCCCTGCTCTGCACTGCCCTCACCCACACACCCTGCAAGCCCCAAGTCAGAGCACGTCCAAGGGAAGGTTACATAAGGGAGCCAGTGCCAGGTTTCCCGGAGTCACATTTTTACAAGGCAAAGCAGTGGTGAGCCCTGCCAGCATCTACCCACAGCCATCAGCCTCTGTGAAAAGCCAACAGCCACCACAGTGCAAGTGCTGCTTAAGGGGAGTTTCTTGCCCAGGCTCTGGGGCTCACTGTGCTCTCAGTCCGCTCAGTTACAGCTCGGGTGCACCTGCAGGGGCAGACACAGAGCAGCAGCACCAACAGGGCAAATCCATCCCAGCAGGGGACTGGGCAGGGTGTAGTGGGAAAGGGAGACAAACCAAATTCCTTACAGGCCATGGTACACACAGAACCCCCAACTCTTGTATTTCAGAAAAGAGAAGAGTGCAGTAGTTATTTTTAACCAAGTTAACTAAAGAAATAACACTTCTGTCCTCTCAGTGGTCAAAACCACAAAGCTGCTAAATGGTTGCAAACCCTACAAATAAATCTTACAAAAAGTCTTTTTTTTTTTTTAAGACAACTTTTTCTATGTAGAAACTAGAAGTTTTTAGATTTTCACCACTATAATATTTGAACAGTATACATTATAAGAGTGGCAAATTATTTCAAGAAAAGCTAGTAAAAAAAACTATAGGTCAAAAAACTTCCAAACTTGGCTATCTCTACTTGAACCTTTAGATAAGAGTCACATTTTTCTTCCCTATTCAGATCCCCCTGCTGCAGACAATTTCACAGCTGATTTTGGTTATTTGAACACTTCTCCCCTTGCAGAGCAAGGGCCACAAAGCACAAGACATTCAATAGATCCAATTCTATTCAATACTATTTTTAGTTAAAATGCTTGATCCTTCCTTCCTCTGTTGCTCCCAACTCCTCTACAGCACATCCAGGAATTTTTCCCTTGCCAATATTCAGGGAAGTCTTGACAAGCACAGGATTTAAACATGTACTTTTAACTCCAGTTTAGAGCTAAGGAAAAAAAACAACCCTATTTTTCAATCTTCTTCCAGTATGAGATGTGCTGAAAAAGGGTAAACACTTCAAGTCTTTGTCAAAAGCAGCTCCAAGGGGAATTGTGAGAATCAGAAGCTTTAAACAGTTCAGTTACCCAGGTAAAGTCTTTTTTGTCTAATTGTAGCATTTCAAGGCTTATTACAGAATATTCTGCTCCCCCTTTTGTCTCTGACTTGCCCCCACAGCTCTTGCACAGGCCAACTTTAGCTGCTTGTGTTACTCAACACAAATTAGTGCTGAAGATATAATTAAAACTTATGCTATGTGGAAAGCCATCTACTAATTTGATGATTAAGTGTCTCCCATGTTTACAATAACTATAATCATAACAACTTCCGGACTTGAAATGGATAAATTTCACCAGTAAGTTAAAAAACCCACACAGCTTTGCTGTTCATGCACTGTTTTCAAGAGCTCCAGTCCAGATACAGAGTGCCATAATTATCACTGATCTAGACAAGCAGCTAAGCACAGATTCAGTCACAACTGAGCATTTTCAACCCCAGTTTATAAAAGGTTCCTGGTATTAGAGCATGAATAAATACCAGTGTTTTAGGAACATAGAACAGCTCTTCAGAATTTGTTGAACAACATTTATAACAACTGAAATGCAATCACCAATTTGCCTTTAATGCCGCTGCTGGAGTGTCCTTCACTACCCAAACTCAGGGTATTTATTTGACTGTTACAGGTTCCACTTTTCAGATCTTACCTTCTTTTTTAACACCTACTGTCCAGTTTAAAACTTTGGCTTTGATCTATGTCTTGTTGCACAGCACATTTTTACATGTGAGCCTATTGAAACACAAGTGACATATTCACTTCCTCCAGCTATTAGCTATTTACTATGTATTTTAACTGGAGAGTTAAAAGCTTAAAAGAGTAACTGTATAAAAGTTCTCAGTGCCACCAGCTCAATGTATCACCTAGAGCTGACAGCTGGGGCAAGCCTGACATAAGGAACATCTGTAATTAGGACACTGTTACAGATACACAAGTGGTAATTACTGATCAATTAACATGAACCTGCAAATCAAATCTCAATTTGAAATAAAGTTCAATTAGTGCTTACTAATAGCAAATTCAGGAATAAGCACTCATGGACTCAGCTTCTTCCTTCACTTCCTCTCCAACAGGGCTACACCAGGTAAAACTTCGCTATTTTCAGTCAGTTTGTCATCATTTCTATGGGACCAGAAGCAACTCCCCAGAGCTCTGCAGCAAAGCAGCACCTGCAGCTCAACAAGCATCTCCCCTGTCAAGTGAAGAGTATTTTGCAGTGCTACTGGGCACTGAGAAAAATCCCAAAGTCTCCAAGAGTTACCAACTAGATTCTACTGAGCATCTTTGAGCTGTGTTGCAGCTAAACAATACAACTTTAAGGTATTCAGAATCTTCTGGAATTTACAAGGAATGGTATAGGACTGTTCTTTCAGTTTGAACTCACCTAAGTTCAATTCTGCATACCCAACAGAAGCATGTTTGATTTCTTGAACAAGCCCCCAGGGGTGACAAAACAACTTGTTTCTCCATTTAAAAGATTACAACATGCACAAGTCCAGAGAGGTTTTAGTACTGTATGGGATAAACAACATAACTGAAGCCAAATAAAATCTCAGGCAGCATAAACCACGAGGTCAGACAGCACAGAGTGTTGTATGCATTGTTTATTGAACTTCAAATTCCACGGTAGGTCACAGATTAAATAGTTAAAAACTGGTTACTATCATACAATGTTCAGAACAGTCTTTCAAAACAGTTCTTTGGACAAAACTAAGAGCCAGATTCAAGCACAACTCCCCCAGGACAGAATGCTAGGGGTAGAAGAGAGCTTCAAAGTACTGACAGTACACAACACTACACAAAGCACAGCAGGTCACTGCCATGATACAGAGCTGCAGCTCTGTACAACACCTTCTGCCTCCATGGGCAGGCACCTACACAGTCTGCTTCTCCAGGACTTCAGCATTCCAGGCAACAGCACAGACATAATTCTGGGTTCTGTGAGGTTTTAAATTACAGAGCTGAAACCAGATTTAAGCAAACTGACGTGGTCTTGTGCTTATGCTCTTTAGCCTCGACACACAAGATACCTACAACTCAAATTTTGATTTTAAAGACATGATGTCACCTGAGGTCAAACAACTGTGAATGGGAACAACAGTGGTGTCTTAGGTTACTCTGAAGTTTTAGACTGGTTAGGATAGGAGACTAGTGCTTGAACTGCACTGCTCAACACTGCATCCTATTTATGCCATCTTGCCTCAACTGAACATACAATTAAGTATAACAAAATGCATCAAAAAGATAAATCAGTCAACTGTAAACTGTTGGCAAGAATCAAATTATATATTTGTCTTCTATTTCAAGCATTTGTACAAGACACTGGAACTAGAAGCATTAGCTTTAATTTGTGCAATTTAAGAATTTCCTTCAGGAGGAGTTCAGTCATCTGACTAGACAAGAACCTCCCAGCCTTGCCTGGCAGCCATCAGTCATAGCTCACCTCACAAGAAGGTTCCGAGCTACAACGTCAAAAAAGCACCGCAGTGCTAATTCCAAGCAAAGTCAGGATTTACAGTCTGAGATTTCCCTGCTGCATTACTGTTCCCATGTGCAACACAACTCACACTGAGGAAGCCTCTCAAAGGCACCACTCCCAGCTGCAGCACATACAGTGGTACTGATGCAAATGTTTACTTTGCTGCAAAGCAAATGGATGTATTAGAGCTTCCACAGGACCAAGAGTGCACAACATGGAAACACGTAAAACAGCAGGTTTAACCTCAGCAGCCCTTCTGAGTGATGTCCTGTCCAGAAGATTTGGTAATATTCATGGTAGTGAACACCTGTAAGAGACCAAAAGAAGAGCTTATTTACTGTTGCCTGCATCATCATCCACACAGCTACTGATCTCCTCTTGGTAAAATCGTCTTCAAGAGCAGGTTTTAAATCAGGCTGTGCCTTCCCCCTTCCTTACCTCTGCACAAGTAGGATGGATACCAATTGTTTCATCAAGTAATTCTTTGGTGAGACCACATTTGATTGCAGCAGCAAAACCTTGGGTAACTTCACCAGCATTAGGCCCAAGAATATGCAGTCCTATCACACGGTTCTTTAGAACAGATGAGAGAAAAACACGAGTTGGTACCAGGAAAGTCTGACAAAAGCTCTAGTGTGTAACTCCACTGCACTAAAAATGTTATGCAAGCAGGTCAACAGCAGAATCTTTAAGAAAAAATTAACTACTTCAAACAAAGCAGCTCTGCAGTCCTTTCCGTTTCAAGAATACCCCCAGCATATCCATTCCAGCTTGGTACTTACATTGTCCTGTTTATTGCATATAATCTTTGCATAACAGGTATTGTTATCTCTGCCAGGCACTGTCCATTCAAGTGGCCAGAACAAAGTGTGATAAACCTGGGAGGCAAACAAGAAAAAGAGCATTAGAAGAACATTGATTCAGTCAGGCACATTTCTACTTTTTAATGTTTTTATAAATAGGTGGTTTGACATTTAACCCACTATATTCTTGCCTATAACAAACTAGACAAGAGTAATTTTTTTCCACTCAGCCCACAGAGTCCATCCTCCAAAACTCAGCAGAGGAAGACTTGACTCAAACCATGTAGCTCTGATATAAATACTTCATAAAAACAGCAACAGCAACAATATACAGTAGTTGCAAATCAAACTTTCAGAAAGAGAAATGCAAAATTAATATCCAGTTACTATAAGCTTAAACCTATTATGCAAAACAGTTAACAGCAGAAGCTCAATAATGTCAAGTGATTTTGAAAGATGTAAGGAATTAAAACAAGGCACGCAAGCAGCTTCAACGTAACTCCTCAGAGTTGTGCGGAAGTCAGAAATTACTACAAAATGCAAAGTTATCCCCAATGCTCCTATAGACATATAGTAAGGTCAGCCAAAAATTAATTCACAATTCAAGTACAGTGAACCAGCAGAAAACAGTTCATCCCAGGAGTTTGGTAAACTTCAGCAATAAAAGCCTTTAATTCATGACAACAAAAACAACCCTACAGCTCTACAACCCAAATCTGGCCTCTGGAAGTCAAATGTTTCTCAGCCACCTACACATAGTTATGCACAATTCCTATGGCATTAAGTCCAGTCATGGGTTTCTGTGAGTCCAGTACCTTGCTGGCCAGATGAAAACACAGCCACTATAGCTCTACCCATCTAAACTTCTAATCTTGCTAACACTATGTCTTGAGAATAAAGCAGCAAGGCCCAAGAAAAACACCCTCAAGCTACAAGTTAACTGACTCTTGGGTGTTCTTACCTCCAAGTTTTGCTTTCCATATTCGTCTATGGCTCTTTCCTCAGGATACCCGCAGCAGCCATACTCTAAAGGGGTAAACACTGTTGTTGGTACATTGATATAGTCACACTAAAAAAAAAATAAAAAAAATAAAAAAAAAAATCAGACTATGCAAGTTCTATACAGTACATAACAGAAAAAGTTTTATTAGCACTTTTCTTCTTTTTTACAAAAGACTTGCGGAGCCCATGGACAAGTGGATAAATTAACTCATGTTTCTGCAATTTTCAGGCAAAAAGCATAGAAGTAAGTTGAAATTGTACACTTATAGCTTTACCTTTCTGGAACTACCCCCATACAGCCTTTGGGCCAGCAGTCTCCCTGCCTGAATGGCAACTGGAGTCAGTTCAAGCTTTCCATCCAAGATATCCCCAATAGCATAAACATAAGGCACATTGGTTTGTTCTTCATCATTTACAGGGACTTTCCCATTCCTTTAAAACAAACAGAAGAACACAGAATTCAGCAACAGATCTGACAACTTTTGTCAGATCTCTGCAAAAACAGAGGAGAAAAACTCTTAACTACTGAGCTCATTTCATTAAATATACTTATGCCTTTTTTACTTCAACTGCAAACTCTTCAGAGCATCAATCACCTCCAACTCTGACACATGGCTGAAGTCTGTATTCAGTAGGCCAGTTCTGACATGAAAAACAGTGCCTGGCTGATGACAGTCAAGCGACTAAGACGTCTTTGCACGCACAGTCTTTCACCTGATTTTTACACAGGTCTGTGCTTTCAGCACAATGACCAACTAGCAGGTATTAACTCAGAACAGTTGTTTTACAAAGTATATACTACAGAAACTCAGTTAATGGACAATAGTACTCAAATCCAGGACAGAAAATGTTTTAAAGGTTCACATAATTGCCATTTATAAGAGTGGGAATTAAAAAACATCAGTATCATGAGGGATTTTTACAGATGTAAAAAAAAAAAAAATTCTTGCATGCAGTGGTTTTAGGGAATTCAGCAATACTCACTTCTCATTGATTTCAACACCAATTGTCTGTAAACCAATATTCCTGGTACATGCATCACGACCAATGGCTATCAAAACCTAAAAAACCACCAAAATTAAATGCAGTAATTTTATGCAAGAGAAATCTAACAGAAAATTTCCCTTGGTCTTTTAGTGAAAAAATTAAAGCATATGAATAAAACTACTTCCAAATTTTTTTTTCCAAAATTTGAAAGAGCCACCAACAACTCAGTCTCTTCCATGTGCAACTTGTTTTAGAGATGCAACAAACAGAAAAAAAAACCAAAAATAGAAGCAACTACACTGCTTATATGAACTAAATTCCAGGCACAAAGTTTCTCCCATTCTGCTGACTGGGTTCAGCTAAAGACAAATACTGAATTTTCTCTTTTTCTTCTGCCAGTAATTTATGTGAACAACTTTTTAAGCAGTATTTCCCTTCTAGTTGTTCAAGAAAAAGTATTTTAATACCTTTCATGTGCATGTATAGCCATTTATTTCAAATCCAGAAATGCTTACAGTGTTATATTCTTCTTCAAGGATTTCCGATCCCTCAGTAGACTTTGCTGTCACTTTCAGTCTTCCAGGCATTCCTTGCTCCAGCTGCTCCACCTGTGCAAATTTTTGTAAGTTTAGAATGACCTGAAGCAGCAGAGCTCACTTCCACTGTCATTCAAGCCTTCCACTATCATTCAGCAGTGAAAAAAGCTCAATCTCATAAAACATTTATTTCTGCTCAGAGCCAAAGCCTTCTCAGACAACACCTACATTTTACATGAGCTGTTTAAAGTAATGTTGTGTTAAGAGAAGAAAGCTGAAGGAAGCACTTGCCTGAACAGGTACAAACTTCCTGATGAACTTCACACCATGTGTTTCCATGTAGGCACCGACTTTTTCTGCCATTTCTTGGTCAAAGCCTCGCAGAAGAATGGAGCGCACCATCACTGTGACATCCAGACCCAGGCCAGCCAAAAACCCTGCACACTCCAGAGCCACGTAAGAAGCACCCACAACCAGAGTCTTGCCAGGGCAGTAAGGCAGGGAGAAGAGGTCATCACTGAAAAGAGAAGAAGTGTAAGTTACAAGGTTCTTCCAACACAAGCTTGTTTGTCCTGGCAAACACTAGAGCAGATAAAGTTCAGTCTTTTGTGCCTTTTCATCTCACCTTGTAATGCAGAATTCTTTATCTCCAGGGATACCCAGGTATCTTGGCCTTTCTCCTGTTGCCAGGACAAAAGTCTCTGCTGTGTGATAGGTGACTTGTCCTTTTCTGTTAGTTGCCTGTTGATGAAGACACAGTTAAGACAGACATTTTCATAAGCTTTAAGATAAAAATTTATGAAATTCTTTCCTTAAATATTGTAGATAAGTTTGAAAATCAATAAGCAGTTTGAAACAAGAACTAATGCATTTAGAGATGTCACGCAAGTCACTGAAGAACAACAGAATTAAACAACAGGCTATCAGGCTTTTCTCCCATTAGAGCACTTAAAATCACTTACTCTTTGAATCCTGCCCATTTTAACTGCTAATTTAGATTGGATTATTCATAACAACCTGACTTCCAAGTTATAAAAAACCACAAATTAGGACAACCCACCTATCCCCCCAATAAAAGGCCAACACAATGCTAGAGACAGCATAACATGGGTAAGTTCTTAGGCTAATGTAAAACTAAAAAAAAAGAAGTAACTAGTTAAATGATTTCAGTTCAGAGGGCCTAGGACCCAACCTTGAGTGAATTGTAACTAATTTGACCTCTAGAGACCCTTGGTCTTCGGAAATTACACCTTGCCAATGCATCTCTCCCAAAATCGGACCTTCATTCTTGCTCTTTATTAATTTTCCAACACAGATGAGAGGAAACTGCCTCCCCATCAAGTCAACAGGTAATTCAGGTTGGAAGGGATCTCAGGAAGTCATCTAATCCAGCCTCTTGCTGGGAAGTCTCTCTGTTCCACTTCATTTATTTCTTAGGGACACTGAAGTGGATGACCTGCACACCAGGACACTTGAACAGGTGGTACATGAGGTAAACTGAATTTACTACTATCTTTCAGGGCCAGTTTCTTGGTTTAAAACACAAGTACTTCAGCCTCGATATTGAAAACAGACAATCACACTCCACTGAATACAACAGCTGCCTTCAATATGCACTTCTAGGTTAACCTTGCTTTCAGTATGATCACTTACAGCAAGATTACCAGAACAAGCTTTGTCTTGCAAAACTGACACTTTAATTTGTATGCTGATACAGCACAAGGTTCTAGCAGTGCTCTTACGCAAGTGTTTAATCTAAATTTAATTTCAATAGTTTTTATGATTTAGTATGAAGATTTTCCAAGTTGCAAAATCATACAGCTAGTTTCCTTTCTTTTCCCTCCCTCCTCACTCAGGCTGCTGAAGTCAGTCATGAAGGTAGAAACTGAGACCACCTTCCTCCATTCTTACAAGACAGATATACACATATCCACATCACTCCTACATGACTAGGTTTGCAAACACTGTGGCAGGTACTAAAGTACAATAATTATTTTAATCAGTAACTTCACAAATGAGTTTTCAACTTCACTTGACCTAACTTGGCAAGGTTAGGATGAAGCCTTTCTTGTGTTGAATTTTATAAGGCAGCTCTAGAACACAAGTTTTCCCTCCCATCTAAGTATTTTAAATGCAGAGTATACCTTAATTTTGTGTGGTTCCACGAATTCTCCATAAGAATTGAGGTATGTCACAGACTTCTCTCTCAAGGACACTCGATAGCCCCAGTTTAAAGAACCAATGTAGTTCTGAATTGCTTCTACCATGATCTCCCAGTTGTGTTTAACTGAAACAGGACACTAATTTCACATTTAAGGAAATAAAAGTGCGAGGTACCACTTAAGAAAAACTTAACTTATTCATTGTACATCATGCTAAGAAAACATCACTATCAGTAACAAGGATACATATTAAGGTCTTGTTCTACTATATTAATATTTATGTGACTTGTTACTACCTGAACTAAGCCTATTCTAGAAGTTCTGCCATTTATTTCAGTTAATACAGGGAACAAAACACAACTAACTTTCAACCCCTAAGGTTTCTATGAATCAGGAAGGAGGACACCTTCTGATTCAACTGAGAAAAGTACTGAACTCTGCCCCTAATTTATTAAGTCCAAAGTACAAGAACAGTCTTGAGCTCAGTATCTCATCTGTACAGTCTTGGTCTACCCTCTCTGTTCTTACCAACCTTGTTCTTCATACTGCCACCCATACTTCCTTGAATCTTGGAGTGCCTGACCCAGAAGTGCTGCTTGATGCATCAGCTTCTTAGGAATGCAACCTACATTTACACACGTGCCACCAAGTCCTAAGAAGGAAAGAACCATGTTATTGCTTCCACGAACAGGATTTATACTTTCCCTATCACATACTTTGTATAATCACTCATCACTCAGGGAGGTTTGCTATAGTCACACCAGTAACATGAAATTTCTGTTGCAAGGGGCACTATAAAATATGATGAACACACTAAGCTTGTATTTGTTTTAAAAGGTTATTAGACCCATTGACCCAAGACAGGTACAGCATGTCAAACACAGACCCCTGTTACTTACTCCACAAGGCTTCAGATTTTAATCAGGTTGTCAAGTAAGCAAGGCAAAAGGCCAGAGTTCCTACAATTTAGTACCATCTATTATGTGGAGTTTGAAATACTATCTACAAGAGCACATTAATTCCTCAACTCAGTATAAGTTTCAACAAAGTTCCTTACTCATTCTCAGCTACCAGTACCACTAATGAGGTCAGCCAGCAGCTGTCCTCAGTTAGGGAAAGGTGAGACATACATAGCCATGCAGTCTACAGGGAGCCTATAAGTTGTCTACAGAATAGAACTGGACAAACTAAAAGACAAAATAACCACACAAACATTAGAATGGGAACATGCACACACACACACTACACCCAGACATGATTTGAAAGTGATCAAAACTAGAAAAACTTCTAACGAAGAACATAGTTAGTAATGCCCGAAATAGAAATAACCTAGAAAAGCAGCAGGCATGCCAGGAAAGCAACTCTTGTTATCTGTGTACCAGATTTACAGGAATTCAGCCTCAATTCCTAAGAACACAAATCCATAATATGTAACATCTCAGTACGTATCACTGGTACTCAAACATCATCAAATACAAGATAAAAAAAGCTTACCCCATGAGGTTCCAAGAGGTGTTGGAACAACATAATCTAATACCATTACTTTCTTTCCCAAGGCAGCAGCTTCCTATAAAAGATGGGAGAAGACCAGTCAGCATTACTGAACCAAGCAAGCCTATCCACTCATTTATGGTCATGATACACCTAGCACTAATAGAAGGCTTCTTTACTACCTTCACTAGTTAGTCTTTATTATATATGGCCCTTCTATCTCCTTCCCTAGACAAAAATTGAAATACCTCAAGAACTGACTTTTTTCCAGACTTTGAATGGCTGCTTGCATGTTCAGTGCTGCATCCAGATCATCCTATGCTGTCAAAAGCCATGATCTAAAAAAGGTATTAGAAGGGCTCAGCACCCTATGATTCTCTTCCACCTCACCTAAAGAAATACTTATCCTGTTAGCTCTCCTTTTCTTTCAGAAGGACAGAGCTGACTTGGCATGTTCATGGATGAAAAAGAAGGTGACAAACTGGAGGCAGTTCAATGGATCACCACCATGATGTTCAGGGGGCTGGAGCACACCTCCTATGAGAAGGCCAAGGAAATTTGACACACTCAGCCTGAAGAACAACTGAATTTGGAGGGGACCCAAGAGCAGCTTTCCAGTACCTATGAGAAGTACATTAAGATGACTGTGCCAGGCTCTTCACAGTGGCCAAGCAGCAAAGGGACAAAAGACAGTTGGCCAATATCAGACTGGATATAAGGAACTTTCGCACCATGAGGACAATCAAACAGGTTTCCCAGAAAGGCTGTGCCATCTCCACCCCAGCTTATTTCAAGAGCCAAATGAATGAGTTCCTGCATAATCCTGTGTGATATCACAGTTGACCCTGCTTGGAGCAAGGAGCTTACATTCCTCTAATGTCCATTCCAACCTGAATAAGCCTATTCCTCTATCCAAGGAATTACCAGGTACACAGTGTTTGACTTTTCATGCACTTCAATCAAATCTTTAGGTGCCTCAAATTTGTTTAAGAACTCCTGCAAAACAACTGCAATCCTGGCTCAAACAATGTTTAGCTGGCTGTCTTGTATTTTGTGAATACCCCCCTGAACAATTTGGCAATTAGCACCAAGTTTACAACTGATGTCCCAGAAGGTACTGTGAGGAAAGATCTGAACATTCTGAAAATACACAATTGGCCAGCTGAAGAATTCCACTGTCAGCTTCTCCAGCCCGCTTTGTATTTTCTAATGAAGGTTGCATGAGTGGCTGTATTGTCCAGCAATTGTCAAAGCTGTCAAGAACAGCCTCACCCTGTCCAAAACATACTGACAATTTAGGATACCTGGCTGAGAGATGGGAGTGTGTGTCCAAATCCCTCGGGTACAGAGAAAACTGAATCCAGACCTTTGGTCCTGAGACACTCTGAACAACAGCTAATTGTTTTAGGGCTACAACAATCTCAGTTGCCCTTTCTGAGAAAGCAGTTACAAAGTTCACTAAAGCGTGAAGCTACTGGAAGCACTTAATTTTAGATGACTGGTGATAATGAATCCTAAACTGTCAAGTCTTCAAGATCAGCCCCTAAGTTTTTTAGATTACTGTTTGGAAGTGCTTGTGTATTACACATACAGAAGAGATAGTTAAAAAACATCGGGTTCCACCTTTAGTCAGAAAACAAAAATGTATTTTTAAGATCAAGACCTGAATAGACATTGGCTAGAATCTGGTCCCTTAAACCATTATCTCCTGAGTGAGCACATTACTAGACCACTACTGGCTCATTAATTAACAAGTTGAACAGTAATACCCATCAAAATATGGACTGTTTTATACCAATGTAATTAATAGAGATATTAACTTTTGAAGAAGTTTTACATGCCACCTGTTCTTTAATGCCATTTTCACACCATACCTTAGAACATGCAAGTCCACCTGAGCCACCACCAATAATAATGAGATCATATTCATAGGGTTCTGCAATTTGGTTGTCCCCAAGGAGTTTCTGCAGTGATCCATCCTGATAAGCCTGGGAAAGAAAAAGAAAAAAATAACCAAATTAGCACACATTTCTGAGCGAACAACTGGTAACATTGCCTCCTCTGACCTACATCACTCAGTCTGTGTCACACAAAATTTAACTGTGATAAACAGCAAATTCACCCAGTCTTGTCTAGTTTCAGCTGATTTCTAAAGCCAAGTTACCTGATATGTTGCATCACAGCCACCAATGTGAGTTCCATTCACAAACACATTCGGCACTGTCCTCTGATTAGTCAGCTCTGCCAATACTTGCTGAATACTGGCTCCATCATCTAGGAATAAAAGAAATGTGTACATTACAAACAGATTTCAGGAAGAGAGCTTTTAGAACAACCTGCAGTATTAAAGGTTTGGACTGTGATACACTGTAGGCCTGCCAAGACAATTTTATTATAAACATTCCATTTGCAGGTTTCCTGGACATAAGCAAGTCTTCAGAAACTACTTCTCAATGGAGCAGGCTGAAATACAGAAATTAAATTAGTATTTCAAGCCACAATTCTACAGAATGGAGTAACACTGAAGTAGTAAGAGTTTCGTTCTTGTATTTCATGGATTTTTATCTGTTTCTGACAGTGTCACATTTGATACTACACAAAAATTCTTTTCCAGCTATCACAAAAGATCATACAGACACCTTTTCTTTCATGAGAACTGTCTTATTTTGGAGTATGTTCTGCACACAGGCACAGAACATAAGCACATAATTTTGCCCAGCAGCTTTGTATTATGAGACGATGGGTAAGGGAAGTATGAACATGCTTTTCTACTTACCCTAAAGCTACCTTCCTACTTTTTCTACCCACCACACTGTCAGAAACTTTTTGGTTTTAAAATTATCATTGCTTGACCTGACACGTCATCTGAATAACCGCACCTACACACAGGCTGAATTTGGATCTCTCAGCAGTAAATGTGGGAACAGGAATTTATAATAATCACTTTGACTAAAATCTTTTTATTCCAAGATTGTATCTATTTAGCATCAGTAATTGGAGCAACTGCGAGGGAAATACATTATTAATTAGAAGTAATTCCAGGAAAAAAAAGGCTGTGCATTATACTTTACATATCTTGGGCTGTAATTAATTCACAGTATGACAACTTGAGTAAGAAGTAGAAGTAACTAAGAAGAGACGAATAAATAGCTACATTTCTCCCAAACATTGCTTAGGCAAAAAAACTCCAAAAAGGCATTAGAACTTTATAAAAGCATTGGAAACTTAAGTTTTGTACAGAAAAAAATTAATAATAGACACTCAACACCTTACCAAAAGTGCATTTAAAAGCTTACGAAGAGCCATATAATAAACTATTTGTTCCTAAAACTACATTAAAAGCTACATGCATTATGTCCATATACTCATAGGGCACTGCACATGACCTAGAACTAAAGCAGCTTGGACTTTAAGAAAAAAAACCAACTTGAAACTAGCAGCAGCCAAGTTACTGGAATTTACCCTTCCTTCCAGTGACTCAGCACCTTTCCAAAAGAAGGTCACTCATATACCAAGTCAAACATTAACAATTCAACTGAAGCCACAAGAGAACCAGGAGTAGGAAAACAAATGACAGGCTTTTTCCCCAGAAAAGCTGAAGTCATATCTCCTTAGAGAGAAATCAGATCTCACATTCTCTATCACCCGATGATTATTACAGGGTCAAAGCCTTCTAAAAACACATCCTGTATAAAATCACATTGAAGCCTAATTGCTTTTATCTCTGCATATATTAAAATGTATTTTACTTGTTTCACAAATCCCCCAATTAGTTCAATACAGTTTAAAGAATCATGCAGAGTCACTCATTTTCAGTTACATTAGGCAGCAGCACATGATACATTTTTTTTCTCCTACTCACCAGTTACATCCAGTTCCAGAGCATAGTACTCCACACGCAGGGAGCGGAAGAGTTCCTTCACCTGCAACAGGAACAGACACCATGGCAGTGCAAAGGGTTCTCAGCTCAGGGTAAAACTTCACTGCTGGACACACAGGTGACCTCTAAGGCTCAGTTACCGTGCTCTGAGGCACAGGCTCTACACGGCTTTGCTAGTGTGGCACCTCTGTGTTTTGCATGTTCCTCACTTAAAGCCAGAGCACTTAAACCTTCCAATATAAGTCCCATTACCTTAAGAAAAAGTTTCTAGATACAATTTGCTTAGCTGCTGACTTGTCCACCCATGACATAGCAAAAGCCATGGAAGTGACTGCCATATGAAAAAACAAAGAAGAATGTTAAAGCAGCAGCAAGATTCCTTGGTAATACTCAGGAAAAAAATAAAAGAAAGGAAAAAAGGGAGTAGAGGGTAATATGCAAAACACTCTCAAGGAAATGAAAAAAAAAATGGATACTATAAAAAGCTGCAGAAGGAAGTAACACTTTCCAAATGTACTCAGCACTCAGCTGGGTGTTTTCCTAACCTCAGGTCTGGATGGACAGAACTTACCACTACCTGATTCAAAGCAGGCAGCATTTTAGAAATGAGATTTTTACAGTCACATTTTTTTTTAAGCTGGCATGTGAGAACAGCTCTAGCAAGAATTACTGAATGCCCATGGGATGGACCCACTTGCCAGCATGGAGTCTGAATATTTTTCAACCAGCTTTCTGACAAACTTCAAATTTACTGACAGAGCTTCACTAAGAGTTTGTTGAGTCGCATCTAGTAAGTTTAAAGATGTCTAACACATGAAGAATAAAATGTTTTTAATATTGTTGTGATTTGCTCTGTTACTATGCTGAATACTGAGTATTCCAGTGTTTTCTGATAAAGTTACAGCTTTATGCAGATAAACAGGAAGATTTTGTATTCTATACCAACTACAAATTAAGTTTCTTACCACATCATGTATCAACTGTAACATACAAAAAAAAAACTTTGCCTCTGTAATTGACTACATTGGTTCTGCAGTTATAGAATGATGGAAGCTTTAAGGGACCTTTTCAGGCCATCTGCACAAACTCCCTGCTCAAAGCAGAGCCAATTGAGAAGGCTGATGACATTTCTCAAGCACTGTCTTCTCACTTCGAACATCGACAAGGACAGAGACACCAGAATTTCCCTGGGCTGGCTCGACATTTGACCATCCTCACAGTAAAGAACTTCCATTTTATCCCTTTGGAGTGTCTGTTTTTGTAACTTCTGTTTGTTGGTTCTTTTCACTCTGCAACTCGAAGAACAGTCTGGTTGTCTTCCCACTTGTCAGCTGAAGGCAGCAACTAAAACCCCTACTCAGCCTTATCAAGGTTCAACAAACTGAGCTCCTCCTTCACACATCCAGTGTGTGTGACACTCCAGTCCTCTAACTATCTAGACGACCCTTGAAAATTTTTGTCCTAAGCTCACCATTACCTTCAGGCTTGCTTCCTGGAATGATTATGGCTACAGGCAGAATGAAAGGGAAACCGCAGTGGAACCACCGCAGATCTCCTGCTCTGCGTCTGCTGTTACAAATCCCAAGCTAAATGCCATGCAAGATCTAAAAAGCAAGCTTAAAGTGATTGCTACTAGGAAGTGTTCAGAATGTGAAGGCAAGTCACAAAATTAGCTGCTTGGCTGCTTGTTTAGTTAGCAGCAAAGCAGCAGAGTAACAGGCAAGTTTTCATTAGTTCTTGTTTTCTTTTTTAAAAAACTCTGCCAAAACATTGCAACAGCAGCTGGCAGGAGGGAGGACAGGACAGAACATTACTAAACCAAGAAAGATTACACTCAAGAAAGGACAGATTTAAGGCATTTAGGTCACCTTTATTCTCTCCTGAAGGTACTGAGTAGAGAGAAAAAAAGTCAGACAAATGTCAGCATCCTAATTAGAGGTAACTATTGCACTTTACACTTATGAACAGAACATACTTGTGTTGTGCTAATGAAACTGAAAGAAGGATCATAGCAAGCACATGAACAGTTACAAAATCTTCAATGCAGGCAAGAGATAATAGATTACTTTGGTTTGGAGAAGGAAATGATTAGGAGGAGTAGAAAGATAACACACTAATCATGAGTAATATCTAGATAAGACGAACAGGAAATGACTTCTCAGAAATACTCACTGGAGCACACACCAATAACTGCATTTACCAGAAAATAATTTTGAAATGAAAAGGAAGTAAACCTCCCTAGGGAACACAACCAGAGAACTTACTGCTATCCGGCACTGTAAAAGCCAAAATTAAAATGAGATCTAAGGACTTATTAGACCAACTAAGAAAAAGAAGATCCACTGAAAACTTTGAACTCAATAAAACTACTACAAACTCAGGTCAAGAAATTCCTGTGTCACACACACAGGACTGGAAACTTCAGCAGCGCACTGGGAGATTTTCTTCCTTATAGCCCAAAGCCAAAACTGTAATTTCTCCAAATGTCTGGGGTAAGATACAAGGTTGCATGGTCACTGATACAACCATTCACCTCCCTTCTCACCAGTGCAACGGACTCAGTGACCTACTAAAGTCTTTCAGTTTTCAGAAAAAGTGATAACTAGAAACACTTCCAAATATTATTAAACAATAGATAATTCCTCTGAAACCAAGAAACTGGTCTAACTTTAGAAAATTCTTCCCAGAGATGCTTTCTGTTGCTAGGGTAGCTAAGCAGTTTGGAATAAGCTTCATACCATAAAATAATAATGGTATGTCCTAGGTCTGCTTTTTCAAGTATCAGCTAACATTCCATAATAGCTACAGTTGAATTGGCCAGAATCCCCTGAGGACAGAGAACGTAATCTGTAACAGCATAAAATATAACTAAAATAATCAGTAACTTCTATGCAATCACAGCTGTTGCTCTTAAAATTTCAACATATCACAGTGTTCAGCCTTGCCATTTTTTCATTTTTTAAAAAACTATGCTTTCTTTATGGATTTCTATCTTATCTTTTCTGAGTGCTAAGAAATTGAAGAAACAGCCAAGTTAAGTTATGACAAGGAAGTAATTCTACCACCAACCCCTCTCCACCACTGCCCTGTTAAAGCAGTCGAACAACAAACTGCATTTGCAGAAGAACAACAGCACAATTGCCAAGTCATGCTATTAGCTAACCTGAATACAATCATCTACTTAATTCACTCAGGGAATTTATTTTCAGTTCTGTTTCTGAAGAAAAGTGCAGTTTTAATTTTCTTCTAGCAGGGCTACCTTCACTTGAAACAGAATTCTTTCCACCCCCAAATTAGGTCCTTTCAGAGCATGAACATTAAACATCTTTAGTTCTTCAATTAATCCTACCAAAAGCGCATTGCTAACAACCATCCAGAGTAAAAGACAGCACAATGCACACTATTCATATCTGTATAAGAACTCAGAACTATGTGATTACAGGCTAAGTACCCAAGCAGTAACTACACTTTCAAATTATATCCACTTCATTAATTCTATAGACTAGATCAGCTAGCAAGAATCCTGCATTACCCATTGTTTTCCCATTCCTTTCACTAATTTCTAAGTCTTTGGTAGGAGGGGGTGTTAATACCCTTAGTGTTACAGATACTCCCCTGTTTCATCACTTGATGTCTCATGTGAGGCTTCCTTCTTTCATAAACTTTCTTCTTCTAATCCTCTGTCTGCAATCTATACCCCCTTCTCCTCATTTTCTTTGTTATATTACCTCTCTGTTGTGTTCCAAGCAGGAAAATAAGCCAAGGAAACCTGCCTACCAGGGCAGACAGCTCTTCTTTCCCTGGCCCTATTTATCACCTGCTTCTTCACAAAAATTCATGCAGGTTTTTCAACTCCCCTTCCTAGAAACAGCCATGACAGAGGGTGCTTCTACTCCCTGTATTCATCCCTTTGCAAGACAATAAGGATAATATTCCTCATATCTGATTGCTTCCCTGAAGCAAGCAATCTGCCTAATGGGGAAGCTATGAAAAAATGCAGGAAAGAATAGTCTGGAATTTAATTACTGGAATATAATCAAGTCTTTTCTCCCCTCAAGCTTCTTGTCTTAGTCTGGAGCCTCTGAAATACCACAAACAGATGAAGGAAAAAGGCACAAAGTTTAAAAAGTTACCGTGCCATCATGTGATCTCAAACACACTGAACTGAGTGCCATGAGCATCGATATTTACAATCACAATCACTAAAAGCACACAGGGCAATACTGACAGGCACGACTAAGTATTTCTCAATGGGTAACTCTGAAGTCCTCAAGAAACGATTTCTCCTCAGCAGACGGTAACACTTTTGTCAACTAGACTAGACTAAAGCAAGACTCCAACTCTCCATTTACTGAAACTTCCAGGAAGTTAAGAAGCATTTGAGCTACGTACTATGCTCTGCTATCTACCAAAACGTTCTTAGACAGAAAGCATTGGTTTGGTTGATTCACCCAAACACAGACATTTCCTTTCTCAAAACCTCAATTAAGTTGCAAGTGAGATAGGACATACTCAGTTAAGTTTTCTGCAAGGGAGTCATAATATCTCTTCCCACCCCAGAGTTCCCAGAACTAAACCTAACTTAGAAGTGGGAGTGAGGCTTCTCAGTATTTTCCTGGTTATCCGTTCTATTAAGTAACACCAGGACTTGAACCAACAGTTCCAATTATGTTCTTCCACCACAGCCATATCAAATATAGTAGTATGAGGTTTAAATAAAATTTTATAACGTACTTTTTGTAAACATCCAAGAAACCCAAGGCCTACAAACCCTGAGATCCTGTGTGGACTATGACCAGAGTGTTGGTATCATAAAATTCTAATGAAGGCCCTAAGTCTTTTTAATGACTTTGGCTTACTTGTTATAGCCACCTATGACATTAATGCACATTAATGCAGGGGTAAAAAATATTTTCTTCTAAACATCACAATTAACCAAGAGTGCTTTCCTCTTCTTTTAAACACACATTGCGATAAGGATTTAGAACTTACACACTTGCTATAGAGTCAACCTTCCTCAAATTTAGAAAGAGCAGAAAACTTCACTTATCCCTCCAGTGGAGAGCAGCTCTGTGCAAGCTGAACACCAACGTGGTACCCAAATTTCCAGTGAGAAGGAACACAGCCAGCGCCCTGAGCTTCGGGCAGCTGTAGAGCTGAGGAACAAGTACACTACAGAACTCGCCACACATCTATCTCCCAGCGTAGCAAAGGAAAAGAACTACCACGAACGCCAAGGATCTCCGCCTGGTTTCAAGCCTGGCAGGTGGTTTTCCAGGGCTGGCACGTGGTGCTCGAGCGGGATGGAGCCACTTCTGCACGCTCCAAACCCCGCAGGTGCCGCCGCCGGCAGCAGCCGCCGCATCCCCACACCGCCTTCGCTCAGCCCCGCTTCCCTGCGCCCTGCCCGGGCCGAGCGGGCGCCCTGGGGACACAGCTCTGCCCATGCGTCCCTTGAGGGGAGGGCCCGCGGGGGACAGCGCCGAGCGGGCTCCCACGGCCGCCGCCGCCTCACCTTGTTGCAGTAGGGGCAGTAGCTCTTGCTGAAGATCATGACGCGGTGGGAGGCGATGAGGGACTGCACGCGGAGCTTCAGCCCGTCCCAGTCCGGGAGCCGGGTCTGTCCCGGCGGTGGCGCCATGGCGGGACCGCTGCCTTCCCCGCGGCCGCCGCGCTGACCCTCGACCGCGCCCGCCCCTTCCGCAGCGGGCAGCGTGACAAGCCGGGC